>CAUYON010048398.1:0-12643 GCA_963573935.1 Arctocebus calabarensis
AGCCATTTACTTATGCAAGGGATGTTGTGCTGTATCTACCTTGTTGTTCCTTGGGGAAGTTTATCTACTCTGATTATTCATATTGCCAGAGTTTTTCTGTTGATTCCGCCTCATGATTATTTTTCACTGTTGCCTATGACCATACTCAGAGTTGGGGAAGTGTCTCTCCCAGAGCAGACCCTGGCAGGATCACTCTGTTGTTGCTGGATCTTTGTAGGGAGTGACTCTGTGTAACTCCTCTGGGACTGCCCCACCTAGGGACTTCTGGCTGCAGGAGCAGCTCTGGAGTGTGGCATACCCAGATCAAGCAGCAGGGTGTGGGATGGGGGACCCGGTGGCCTTTGCAAAGGGAGCCTGTGCCTCTAGCAGTCTCTGACTGGGAGGAGGGATCTGGAGGAGGACATGGGTTGTGTAGCCTCCTGAGTCCCTGGTCAGATGGGTGGAGGTGGTGCGGAGGCAGAGAGGGTAGGGGAGGAGGCGGGTTGGGTGACTCCTGGAGTTCCTGGACTGGGCAGGCAGGCAGAGGCCTGGCAGGTTCCTGGTGGAGTCCCTGGCCGGTGTGGGTGGCAGGTGGAGGCTGGCGCAGGTGTCCCAGCAGAGTCCCTGGCTGCTGCAAGTGGAGGGCTGAGACCCGGAGGGTGCAGATCAGAGCTGCATGGGGTCATGGCAGGCAGCAGGCCGAGGCCAGGTGGAGCACAGATTGGTGGCACGCATGAGTCCCGGTGGACTTCCTGGCTGCTCCTGGTGGTGGCTGCTCGGGGGTCCTGGCAGAGTGCAGTTCCTGGCCACTGTAGTGGCAGACCTATGGCACAAATTGGAGCCAGCAGAGTTCCCAGCATGCGGCAAGCCGAGATCAGCCCCAGGTGGGAGTCCCAGTGGACTTCCTGGTTGCTGCTGGTGGGTCAAGGCCCAGGGGGTTGGCCATTGGGGCTGCACAGGAGTCCTGGCAGAGTTCCTGGCTGCTGCTGGTGGGGGGCCAAGACCTGGTGGGGCACGGATCAGAGCTTCCCAGAGGTCCTGGAGGCATCCCTGGCCTGGTGGCTGGCGGGGGCTTGGTGGGGCCCTGGAGTCTCTTACCTGGCAGGTCGCCTGGTCTGGCAGATAGGAAGGGTGTGTGCTGCTCAAGTCCTCCTCCCTCAGTTTCAGCAGAGGTCAAGTAAGAAGGGAAGGGTGTCCTGGAAGTTTAGAATGGAGGAAAACTTTATTTAAATTTTTCTGCCTGAAGCTTGGTTTCTTGAAGTCTCAGGTTGCCTCAGAGGTGACCTGCAGTTATCACTTCTCTCTCTCTCTTGGCTTGGCTCCCAGTCTTCAGCTCAATTGGGCAGTTTCTGGAGGTTATCTTTCCTTTTGGACAGGAGCCTCTGTTGTAAGCTTCTTCCAGTCAGCCATCTTTTGGGACTTATTTCTATATGAAATCTTGTCTTTGCAGTTTTCTAGCTATGTGATGTTAGATGTGGTAAATAGACCCTAGGCCAGTGCTAAGATTCTAATCTCCTGCTGTATATGCCCAGTATAACCTCTTCCCTTTGGTAGGGGGGAATCTGTGACTTGCTTCTAACCAACAGAATAAAGCAAAGGTGACAAGATTTGGAAGGTGTGATTAAGTATCAAATCAGTTAATTTTCTTTAATCAAAAGGGAGATTATCTAGGCTTGGCCTGACTCAGTCAAGTAAAGGCCTTTAAAAGAGGATCAGAGCCCCCCCCACCCCGTGAGGGCAGAGACTCTCTCTTATTTGTTGGCTTTGAAGAAGTTGCCCTGCTGTGAGAAGACCTATGGAGATGGTTAATTGGCAAGGAAACATGCTTTTAGTTGTGAGTGCATCTGGTTGACCACCAGTAAGAAAATGGGGTCTCTATGCTGTGTGTGGAAACGTGAAAAAAAAAATGAAAAAGAAAACAGGAACTTCAGAACTGCAAGACAATGAATTTTGGCAAGTATCTGAGGGAGCCTTTTCCCCACTTGAGAAAAGCAAATATTTCCCCACTTGAGCCTCTGAGAAGACTGCAGCCCCAGTTGACACCTTAATTTTGGTGTCAACTGGTGAAATCCTACAGCAGAGGAACCAGCTAAGCTGAGCTCAGACCCTGACCCATGGACCCAAGTTTATAAGTATGCATTGTTTTAATCTACTAGGCAGTGGAATGATATGTAGCACAGAAAACTAGTATACTAAGGACATCCCTTAACTTCTCTGGGTTGCTCATTCCAGTTGCTCATCTATAAGTTAGGGAAATGCTTGTACCAGGTCTTAGCTCGGAGCCTTTTAGGCTCTGGCTTTTGGAGACTCTGTATGAGATAGATGCTAAGTGCTGCAGTGTTTGGAGAGGGAAGAATGATCCCCTAACAGGGACTGTGGGTGCCAAGGTGAGCTGTTGAGGTGGCTGGTGCACAGGCAGAGAAAAATGCAGACAGCTGAGGATTCACCCTGAGTCCCCAGTGACCCATCTACCAGGCTGGATGCTGACCACATTTGGCACCACCCCTGGCTGCAGAGATGATCAGTTTTCAAGAGCAGGAAAAACAAACATTTTCTTCTCCCTGCTCTGTAAGAGAAGCTCCACCATACTGGGCACTCATCCTCATCTCTGTTAGTGTAGGAGGGGGCAAAGGGCCCACTCTTAGCAATCTTCATCTTGAGACATCTAAACCTCTTGGGCTTGTGACCTCTAGAACTGACCTGGAGAACTCATGGGAAGCTGATTCAGGGAAGGCATTAGGTTTCCTGCTAGCTCTCACCAAATTTCTAAAGTAGGTGAGCTTGTAGCTTATGTGTTGTCCCACCCAGCTGACTTGCCAAGACTCCCTACTTCCCACATCCCCTGCTCCCTGTCCTAGGGGTCCTAGACCACCAAAAAACCCCAGAGCAGGAGCATTGACCCTCTGCCTTTCCTCTCTCAAATACTTCCTCACACACAGCTGACACTCTCATCTGACTGGCTAAAGGGATTGTCCCTTATTAAATTCCTTAGAGGATGATCTCATTAAGCCTTATTATGGGCCACTTCTATTTCAGGGAGAATAAATTTGCGACAATCTATGGACAGCTAGTTAATTGAAACCTGAGGAAGAGGGAGGGGGAAGCACAGTGAGATGATAGAAGGGGTCTGACTGTGGGACTGTCTGGCTCACGGGGTTGCTGGGCAATGGTTGGAAGGAGGCTGGGGGCACATATGAGGGGAGCTGATAAAGAGGAAGACAGGCTGTGGAGGGGGAGGGAAGACAAAGCCAAGTGTCAACTGCAGCCTGATCTACTGAGATAGCCTCCCCATTGCCTCCCAGGCCTCTGTGTTCAGCCTTGCCCTGACACATGAGTCCAGAACAGCATGAAGTGATAAGGACCTAGGCCAGGATGTGGCAACAGAGATGGAAAAGAAGGAGATATGAGAGGACTTGGAAACAAATTTGATATAGGGATGAAGAAAATGAAAGAGCCAGAGATGACCTTTAAAGATCCCTGAAGAGTGGGGAGAAATGCCAGAGCTCAAGTCCCGCAGAGGCTTCATAGCAATGCCAAGTTCACTGCTCTGTTGTTTAAAGAATCCCTCTTCACCCATTACTGAAAAAACTTTTTGTCTCCAGTCTTCTTCCACCATTCATTTACCCAGGCCAGGCTGCACTCAGTCCCCAGTCCCCTGTTGTGGTCCTCTCTCAATCAGACCCTGTACTGAACACTGGCAGTGCAAATACAAGCACACATGTTTCTTAGGCCAAGCAACTTGAGTCCATCCAGAACAGTTACCTGCTCTCGGAAGCTCTTTTACGTCAAGTCCCTCTTTTATCTTTATTCCTATTTTTATTTTTTATTTTTCTTTGAGACAGACTCTCACCCTGGGTAGAGTGCCATGGCGTCATAGCTCACAGCAACCTTCAACTCTTGGGTTCAAGCGATCCTCTTGCCTCAGTTTTTCTATTTTTAGTAGAGATGGATCCTCGATCTTGCTCAGGCTGGTCTCAAACTCATGAGCTCAAGCAATCTACCCACCTGGGCTTCCCAGAATGCTGGGATTACAGGCATGAGCCATCGGCCTGGCCAAGTCTCTCTTTTCAAACCATTGTGCTGATTATCAGGAGAGCTACTGAAGAGAATAGAATGCAAAGATGGAGGAAAGTTTGGGGTTGGGGAACTAAAATCAAAGGAACTTGTGACTTTCCGTAGTGCAGAGAAACAGGTGAGCACTTACTGTGTGGCCTTTGGCTGTTTTTTTTTTTGTTTTTTTTTTTTCTTGCAGATTTTTGCCAGGGCTGGGTTTGAACCCACCACCTCTGGCATATGGGATATGGGGCTGGCATCCTACTCCTTTGAGCCACAGGCGCCAACCCTTGGCTGGTCTTTTAATGCTTTAGGCCTGGGTTTTATTACTTGTAAGGGGAGAGAGTAGGCTGAGGTGACTTCTGAAAACTCTTCAACTTTCTGTGTTCTATGGACCTGAAATTGCTTTGAAAAACTGGATTTCTAGGGCGGGGCCTATGGCTCAGTGAGTAGGGCACCGGCCCCATATACCGAGGGTAGTGGGTTCAAATATGGCCCCGGCCAAACTGCAACAAAAAATAGCTGGACGTTGAGGCTGGTGCCTGTAGTCCCAGCTACTCGGGAGGCTGAGGCAAGAGAATCGCCTAAGCCTAGGAGTTGGAGGTTGCTGGGAGCTGTGATGTCACAGCACTCTACTAAGGGTGACAAAGTGAGACTCTGTCTCTAACAAAAAAAAGGGGGGGCGGCACCTGTGGCTCAGCGAGTAGGGCGCCAGCCCCATATACCAAAGGTGGCGGGTTCAAACACATCCTCAGTAGAACTGCAAAAAACAGAAAAATAGCCGGGCGTTGTGGCGGGTGCCTGTGGTCCCAGCTACTCGGGAGGCTGAGGCAAGAGAATTGCCTAAGCCCAGGAGTTGGAGGTTGCTGTGAGCTGTGTGATGCCGTGACACTCTACTCAGGGCGATAGAGTGAGACTCTGTCTCTACAAAAAAAAAAAAAAATTCTGAAAAATTGGATTTCTATGCAAACATAAGGTAATCCTTTATTTCAGAAAGCAATAGCATGTGAGTACTTACAGAATGGATGTGGGTTGTGACATGGAAACTTCATCCCCTGCTTTTTGTGTTTCTATGTGGGGGGGCTCCATTTGAGCCATATTCCTGGAGTCTCTTTGGCCTGTCTATCTTGGTAAGAAGAATAGGCCAGGTGCGGTGGCTTGTTCCTATAATCCTAACACTCTTGGAGACCAAGGGAGGAGGATCTCTTGAGCTCATGAGTGTGAGACCAGCCTGAGCAAAACAAAGTGCCAACTTTACTAGAAACAGAAAAATTAGCCTGTAGTAGAGGGTTGTGCCTGAAGTCCCAGCTATCCAGGACTAAGGTATGAGAATTGCTTAAGCCCAAAAATTTCAGGTTGCTGTGAGCAAGACTGAGGCCATCTCTAGCCCAGGCATCAGACTGATACTCTGTTTCAAAAAACAAAACACAAAGAACAAAAAAAGAAGAATGACGTGCCTAATTACCTGATTGGAAGGTTTTAGGAAAGAAACTGAGCCCAATCCTTGGCTCAGCCTTGCTGGGTAGGACATGCCTGATGCTCATCCTACAACAAACCCTCCCTCCCTCCCTCCCTCCCTTCCTTCCTTCCTCTCTCTCTCTCTTTCTTTATAGAGTCTCACTTTATCGCCCTCAGTAGAGTGCTGTGACGTCACATCTCACAGTAACCTCCAACTCCTGGGCTTAGCCGATTCTCCCCTCAGTCTCCTGAGTAGCTGAGACCACAGGTGCCCACCACAATGCCTGGCTATATTTTTGTTGCAGTTAGGGCCAGGTTCAAACCCACCACCCGCAGTACATGGGGCCAGTGCCCTACTCACTGAGCCACAGGCACCGCCTCAGTAAATCTGCTTTTGTGGGAAGGGCTGGGATTATTTGGCACCCCCTGCAAGTGAATGAATGTCATCTACTTTATTTGTGACAGATTAGGAGTTCCGGGGGCTGCACATTTGCACTATGTCCTCCAATTAAGCTTTATCTTTCATAAAGTAGACATTTAAATGGTTGCCAGATTTCCTGTGTCTTATTTCTCAATTGGTTCTCAGCTTAAATAGGATAAAAGAGGGGTTATTTATCACACACACAAGACCCCTTTTCAGCAAGAAGAAAAAAATACAACTCATAGTTATGAATACAACATCCTTATGGGTGTTGTTCTTTTTTTCTAAGCTCCTCTCTCACCACTGCTTTTACCACTCCCATGTGTGTACCTGCCTCCAGGCACACTCATTTGCAGAATGACCTGGTTCTTTTATTCCACCATGACATCTTTCAAGAATGCTTTTCCTCTTCTCTATGCTACAAAATTCTCTTCATTCTTGGAGTCATGGCTCAGCATTCTTCTTCAAGGTGAGCCCTCACTAAGAAGGCCAGGCTCATTTGCAACTTCCTGGTCTTGGTTCCTAGGATCTGGGTACATATTTCTGTTATGTTGTCATATAGTCCTAATGTCACATGACCTCGTGTTTGTCTTCCCACTAGAGCAGACCAGGTTGAGGCTAAACCTGGAAGGACTTCCCTGGCTGTGTCTGTGTTCCCAGTGCATAGCATGATGACTGGCTCCAAAGCAGGTGCCCATAAAGTTCTGGTCGAATAAATGAATGGCAGCATGACATTTTGACATATTTTCATGTTGTTATAGCATTCCGCCCTACCCCTTCCATTTCAAGTAGACCGATGGTTGGTAATTCTTTGTGTTAAGAATGTGTGCTTGGGGTGGCACCTGTGGCTCAGTGAGTTGGGCGCTGGCCCCATATACCGAGGGTGGCGGATTCAAACCCGGTCTCCGCTGAACTGCAAAAAACAAAAAACTAGCTGGGCATTGTGGCCGGCACCTGTGGTCCCAGCTACTCAGGAGGCTGAGGCAAGAGAATTGCCTAAGCCCAGGAGTTGGAGGTTGCAGTGAGCTGTGTGACACCTCGGCACTCTACTGAGGGCAATAAAGTGAGACTCTGTCTCTACAGAAAAAAAAAAAGAATGTGTGCTTGATGTAAAGCAGAAGGAACTTGAGGCCAATGACTCTTTTAGTCCAAACTGAGCTTCCTGTGTTTGTTGGGTAGTGGGAAGGGAATGGAGAAAATGGCCTTAGACAGAGATGCAATCATGAGAGGCAGAAAGGGAGATAGGTGTCAGGGTCAGCCACTCACAATGGAAGTGACCCAGTGCATCTTTATGGATTGGGGGCCTTTGAGGAGCCCAGCCTTAGCAAAGATTTCTGCTTCCCATACATGAATAGTGAGCCCAGCTGCAGCATACCACTGGGCTTCAGCAGAGGAGGAGCCTGTGAGAATGGAAGAGTAGAGCCCTCCTAACCTTCTGGGCACCTGGACTCTGGGGTGGCAGGACAGAGAAGAGAAATGAGGCTCAGCAATGACTGAGACCCACTCTCATGCCAGCTGGGGGCCTTAGAGTGGAAATTAAATGGATTTGTAGGAAATCAAGAAAGTGATGTTTTTTGCATACTGGAGTGGAGGACTACTAGATTATCATTCATTACACATGAATTCCAAATCCCTTTTTATTTCCTGAAATGTTGCTTTCCCTCCCTGTAGTCTACCCTAGAAATTTTGCTGAGGCATGAACTGATCCAGAATTTATTGTTTTTGTTTTGTATTGTTTTTTAGACAGAATCTCACTCTGTCACCCTGGGTAGAGTGCTATCGCATCATAACTCACAGCATCCTAAAACTCTTGGGCTTGAACAACTTCATGTCTCAGTCTCTTGAATAGCTGGGACTATAGACATGTGTCCCTACACCTGCTAATTTTTCTATTTTTAGTGGAGACAGGGTCCCGCTCTTACTCAGGCTGGTCTCAAACTCCTGAGCTCAAGTGATCACCTATTTTGTCCTCCCAGAGTGCTGGGATTATAGGTGTAAGCCACCTCACCAGGCCCTGATCTAGACTTTACTCTGTTATTTCTTCACCTGTTGCCTCGTATGGGTCAGTTTGGGAAGTGTTTTTCTTTCCTTTTTTTAATTATCTTTCCATTTGGCTCAGTGCCATGGTATGGTGGTTATGGCGCTGGCCACATACATCGAGGGTGGCAGGTTTGAACCCAGCCTGGGCCAGCTAAACAGCAATGACAACTGCAACAAAAAAAATAGCCAGGCAGGGGTGGCGCCTGTGGCTCAGTGAGTTGGGCGCCGGCCCCATGTACTGAGGGTGGCGGGTTCAAACCCAGCCCCCGCCGAAATGCAATGAAAAAATAGCTGGGCATTGTAGCGGACGCCTGTAGTCCCAGTTATTTGGGAGGCTGAGACAAGAGAATTGTCTAAGCCTAGGAGCTGGAGGTTGCTGTGAGCTGTGAAGCCATGGTACTCTACCAAGGGTGACAAAGTGAAACTCTGTCTCTAAAAAAAAAAAAAATCAGGCATTGTGGCAGGCACCTGTAGTCCCAGCTACTTGGGAGGCTGAGATAAGAGAATCACTTAAGGGCAGTGCCTGTGGTTCAAAGGAGTAGGGTATTGGCCCCATATTCCAGAGGTAGTGGGTTCAAACCTGGCCCCAGACAAAAACTGCAAAAAAAAGAGAGAATTGCTTAAGCCCAAGAGAGTTTGAGGTTGCTGTGAGCTGTGATATCACAGCACTCTACCAAGGGTGACATAGTGAGACTCTGTCTCAAAAAAAATACTATCTTTCCTTTCAGTTTTGAGGGTAGAGTTTGGTTTTTATTTCGTTTTGTTTTGTTTTGAGACAGAGTGCCACTTTGTAGCCCTTGGCATAGTGCCGTAGCCATACACCTCAAATTCTTGGGCTCAAGTGACTCCCTGGCCTCAGCCTTCCAAGTAGCTGGGACTACAGGTGCCTGCCGCAACACCTGGCTATTTTTCCTTAGAGACCAGGTCTCACTCTGGCTTAGGCTGGTCTTGAACTCATGTAACAGGGTCATGATCTTGCCAAAATGGAAGCAAGCTTCCTGCAGTCCTTATGGCTGCAGGCCGTCCAGTTTGGGTTATGGTTGCCCCAAAGTGCACAGGTGTTTGCTCTCTGGGGTTTCGGGGGGCGGGGGCGGAGATGGGGCCAGTTTTGCAGGTCTTCCTGTAGGACTTTGCCAGCATCCTGGACTTGCTGTGGGCCTGGCTTCAATCAACAGGCCTGCCTTCCTGTTATCCGGGGAGGGATTTGGGAATGCCTCCCTGAGGAGCTGGACTTCCATCCTTCTGGTGACTTGAGGGACTAATAAAAGAAACGATAGCATAACTGTAAATCTAAGGCAGCTGTACCAAGCACTTTAGTACCAACACATTTCCCCTGAAAGTGAAGTTAGGGAACAGATGCCATTATTCAGGGCCTTTGTGCCCACTTCTGCAAAATAAGATGGTGATCTTTAGGCCTGGTGCTTACTCATGGTTACCAAACATGACAGCTACTTATTTTTATTTTTATTTTTTGGAGACAGAGTCTCAAGCCATAGCCTTGGGTAGAGTGCTGTCACAGCTTGAAGCAACCTCCAACTCCTGGGCTTAAGCAATTCTCTTGCCTCAGCCTCCCAAGTAGCTGGGACTACAAGTGTCTGCCACAACGCCCGGCTATTTTGTTGTTGTAGTTGTCATTGTTGTTTGGCAAGCCAGGTTGGATTCAAACCTACCAGCTCTGGTGTATGTGGCTGGCATCCTAGCCATTGAGCTACAGGTGCCTAGCCCACAGCTACTTATAAATTGAGGAGGACTTCGGAAGCTGCCAGTGTGCTGTGGTTCTGGGGGCTTACCTGCCTGGCTGGAGGTCCTCCAGGTTCTTGTCTTTCTTCTAGGGAGCCCCAGTCTGTCTCCCCAAGGCCTGATGAGTTTTCACTGACTCCCCATGAGAAGAGTCACATGAGGTGCACTGCTTCATTTAATTTAAGGTTTTTGTGGTTGCTGTCAGTCTACTGAAGTACTTTAATGAATGCTTATATTTTTCTCATGCCCAGAGCTTTTTCAAATGATCAGCACATTATAAAACACAATAATGAGCCTAATTCCCCACCCCCTGCAATACACACACACAATAGCATTGCTAAGTCCTCCAAATAAGTATGTTTGTAAAAAGAGTTTGGGATTTGGAGATAGCAAAACAGGGTTTGTTCTCAATTCTCCCATTTAGTGCCAGTGACTTTGGGCAAATCATTCATTCATCAGTAAACATTTATTCAGAATCTCCTTGTTGTCTATCATATAATCTCTGCACAATGGTAGCAATACCCACTCTAACTAGCTTTCTAGGCTATTTAGAGGTGCTAATGAAATCCTAGTTATGAAAGGGTTCAAGTTAAGCTTGTGTACTAAGATAAAATTTTAAGGCCCACAGTTGACTAATGGACCCCCTCTAGGCCAAAGGGACCACAGAAATACCCTAAAGCTGAGTTGCTGGCCATGAGAAGAAAGATCAGATTGCCTCATCATGCCCCCTCCCTTCTTGGAGACGTCTTTATAACTTGTTAACAGGCCAGGGCCAGTGTAGTGGCTCATGTCTATAATCTTAGCATTCCAGGAGGCCAAGGTGGATGGATTGGTGAAGGTCAGGAGTTCAAGACTAGCCTGAAGAAGGATGAGACCCTGTCGCGACTAAAAAACAGAAAATCTAGGAGTGATAGTGAATGAGTTCCAAGTCTCAGCTACTAGGGAGGCTAAGGTAGGAGGATTACTTGAGCCCAAGAGTTTGATGTTGCTGTGAGCTATGATGATGCCTGGGTTCTCTACCCAGAGCAACAGAGTGAGGCTGTCTCAAAAATAAATAAATAAATGAATAACTTAATAATAGGCCTAAGGCTATGCAAGAAAAAACTTAAACCACACCTGCAGGTCCTCAATTTACCCAACAGATCTCAGGAGTCTATGATTCCTGATTAACAGAGGTCCTTAGATTTTTTTTTTTAGGCAGAGTCTCACTGTGTTGCTGTAGGTAGAAGGCCCTGACATCATAGCTCACAGCAGCCTCAAACTCCTGGGCTCAAGCAATCTGCTTGCCACAGCCTCATCAGTAGCTGGAACTATAAGGCCCCAACACAACACCCAGCTAGCTTTACTATTTTTAGTGAAGACGGAATCTCACTCTTCCTTAGGCTAGTCTATGAACTTCTGAGCTCCAGAAATCCACCTGCCTCAGCCTCTCAGAGTGCTCAGATTACAGGCGTGAGCAACTGGACTCAGCTACACAGAAGTGTTTTTTTTTTTTTTTTGAGACAGAGTCTCACTTTGTTGCCCTCTGTAGAGTATGTGGCGTCACAATTTACAGTAACCTCCAGCTCTTGGGGTTAAGCGATTCTCTTCTCAGCCTCCCAAGTAGCTGGGACTACAGGTGCTCGCCACAAAACCTGGTTATTGGCTCAGAACCTGTGGCTCAGCGGGCTAAGGCACCAGCCACGTACACCTGAGCTGGTGGGTTTGAATCCAGCCTGGGCCCGCCAATGGCGGGCACCTGTGGTCCAAGCTACTTGGGAGGCGGAGGCAAGAGACTCGCTTGAGCCCAGGAATTGGAGGTTGCTGTGAGCTGTGATGCCACAGAACTCTACCCAGAGACAGCTTGAGGCTCTGTCTCTAAAAAATTATATTTTTAAGTTACTGCTAACACCGTATAATTTTAAAAGAAGTGTTTTTTTATTTTTATTTATTTATTTATTTTTGCAGTTTTTGGCTGGGCCTGGGTTTGAACCTGCCACCTCTGGCATATGGGGCTGGCGTCATACTCCGTTGAGCCACAGGTGCCACCCCAAAACCTGTTTTTTTTTTGTTGCAGTTTGGCTAGGGCCAGGTTCGAACCCACCACCCTTGGTATATGGGGCCAGCGCCCTACTCACTGAGCCACAAATGCTGCCCTACAGATGGAGGTGACCATGTTCTTTTCCAGGAATTCTGACTTCACCTGGATGCCTGTTCAGGTGTACTGCCTCAGTTTCCTCCTCTGTTAAACCCACCTACCATTGCCAGGTGTTGTTATGATTGCCTGCCAAAGGCCTGACCTTGCCTTGTGGTTAGGCTGGGGCTTCCAGTATCTTTTGAATAAACTTGAACTTCATGCATCATTTATTGGAATCTCCTAACACACACATGAAGGAGGTGACTACTTAAGGATACATGTACATGTGGCTAGGCATGATGGCTCACACTTGTAATCCCAGCAGTCTGGGAGGCCAAGGCAGGCGGATTGCCTGAGCTTAAAGGTTCAAGACCAGCCTGAGCCAGAGTGAGACCCCATCTCTAAAAATAGCCAGGTGTTGTGACAGGCACCTGTAGTCCCAGCTTCTTGGGAGGCTGAGGCAAGAGAATTTCTTGAGCCCAGGAGTTTGAGCTTGCTCTGAGCTATGAAGCCCCAGCACTCTACAAAGGGCAACCAAGTGAGACTCTATCTAAAAAAAAAAAATAATAATAATAATAGGGTGGCGCCTGTGGCTCATCGAGTAGGGCGCCGGCCCTATATACCAAAGGTGGCAGGTTCAAGCCCGGCCTCGGCCGAACTGCAAAACAGAAAAATAGCTGGGCTTTGTGGTGGGTGCCTGTAGTCCCAGCTACTCAGGAGGCTGAGGCAAGAGAATCACCTAAGCCCAGGAGTTGGAGGTTGCTGTGAGCTGTGTGATGCCACGGCACTCTACTGAGGGTGATAAAGTGAGACTCTGTCTCTACAAAAAAAATGAT
>CAUYON010048401.1:58-14817 GCA_963573935.1 Arctocebus calabarensis
GGAAGAAGGGACCAGGGGAAAGAATGCACTGCACTCACTCTCATGGGAAGAAGGGACCAGGGGAAAGAATGCACTGCACTCACTCCCGTGGGAAGCAGGGACCAGGACAAAGAATGCACTGCACTCACTCCCGTGGGAAGCAGGCACCAGGGGAAAGAATGCACTGCATTGATTCCTGTGAGAATGGCACCAGGCCATCTTTGATTGGTCTGCCTCTGTGACCACACATCTCCCGGCAGGCCCACCTCCACCAGGGCCTCACATCCCAATGTGAGATGCAGACATGCAAACATCCAGACCATGTTACCTCTGCAACAGACACAACTGGGACTTCTTCCCATCCTGTCCTCCAGGACCTTTCCTGGCTTCACTGTTCTCCATCTGTTGACCTTACCTAGGGCAAGTGCTCCCCTCAACCTCACACCTGGTCCCATCCCCACATGTTGTACACCAACATCATGGGTTTTTGCTCCTGTTGCGACTTCCCTCGGCTTATTGAGCATGGATGCATTGCCAGGGCTGGGAGGGAATCCACCCCACTGGCCCTCTCCTGAGGACCCCTAGGCTCCCATCTGTGCCATCAGTATCACCCCCCCCCCCTTTCTACCATGATGCCTCACTTGCTGTGCTTACAGGGCTCTTAGAAGTTTGGGAAGGCTGGCTTCTGCCCCTTTCTGCCTCAGACCATTTACGGTGTGACCTTCCTATGTGAGGAAGGAGAGGCCATGCTTTAGGTGATTTCACCTTGCAAACCCCACTCTTCCTGCACCTAGGACAAGCTCCTCATGTGGGATAACTAGGCTCTCCAGAGTGCACAAATAGCAAACTGATTTGCAAATAGTTGTTCCTCGGGCAAAAGTGCTTCACTTCACAAAAGTGCTTATCACGTTCTCTCTGCCATCCAGGCATGTCCAGAAGGAAGGGCTCAGTGGCCACCTCAGTTCTCGGCCCTCCTCCTCCCCCACTCATTCTCCTCTGCACCCATCTCCCCTTGCACCTGTCACATAGGGGCGCACTGGCCTTTGTGTCTATTTTCAAAAACAATCGAATCCCACCTCTGTTCACTGAAGAGATAATTCACGTGTGAGCTGGGTTGCTGCTTCTCAGTTGGCTCTTCTTTCCCAGAAGCCATCCATCTTGAGTTGGCATTCGGCTCATTGTCGGATGAAGCAGGCAGAAGAAGACGTCCTTGGTCTGTGATGCTCTGTCTCTCCCTGGCCAGCCCGGGGGCGCCCCCTAGCAACTGGCTGGTATAATCAAGTGGCCACTGATATCCACTAACTGGCCTTCGGGCTCAGTGCACAGCCACCCAGGCCACCCTGTGCCTCATGCTTATTTTCTCAAACTTGCACTCTTTTGCCTTGTGCTGAGTAAATTTGGGAAGAGTCATAATTACTGGGACATAAATGTGTTCAACTGTGGAAATCCTGTTCTTAGAAGAATCTGGCATTGCCTCCTGTAGCCAATCAAGGGCTTCAAAGAGAGCACTGGGGGCGTCTAAAGTGACAACAGTTGCCTGACAAATTGCCATTTCCAATCCCTTTGAACCAGGAGAGTGAGCTTAATAGTTTTCAGCCACTGATTGTTATTCTTTAAACGGGGCTTTTCTTCTTGTCTTTTGGGTCATCTGCTGAGCCTGCCTCTGCAGCCAGGGAGACTGGCCTTGCCACGTTGTGTTAAGAGTGGGATATGTCATGTTCTCTTGACATATGCTGTGGTTAGCGGTTGACACCTGGGTTTTGTGTTCAGCTGGCCAAGTCAATCATGGTGCTGCAGAAACACTAAGAAATGTCACCGCTGCCAGCGGGGACTTCTGAGCAAGCCACACTGAAACCTCACAACGCTCCTGTTGATGGTGATGTTGAACTGGTCTTGGATACACAGACCTGATTGGTGACCCTCGGATCTCAGCCTCGGCCTAGGAGGACGGGGCATTGTTCTGTGCCTGACATTTTAGACACAGAGATGAATTCAGTTTAGTCCTAAAACCACCATTTAGAGCAACACTCTCCAATATGGCAGTCTCTAGTCACCTGCAACTGTTTCAACTTAAATTAATTGAAGTTCAATAACGCATAACATTCCGTTTCTCAGTCTCGGTAGATGCACTTTATGTGCTCCATGGTCAGAGGTAGCCAGAGGCTACTGTACTGGACAGCACGAGTGTGGTATCTCCATTGTTCTGGAAGTTTCCTTTAGATAGAGCCGCTGCATAGTAGGCACTATTTTTCACAGTTCAGATGCAGAGAAGCCAGATGACTCAGCCAAAGTCACACCCCCAAACCCCTGCAGTCGGGAGCTCTCCCGCTGGCCTCTGTCCACACCCCTCCTGCCGCAGGGCCTCTCATACCCTGTCTTTTCCAGGTGTTCCCCACCCCCATGCTGGACACTTCTCAGTAATTCCCAGGCATTGGCTCTGTCTCCTCCGACCAGCCCCTTCACCTGCACCGGGAGTTGCCGTTTCATCTTCATCTCTGTCCTCACGGTGTCCCTCCCTCTCCTGCCCAGTAACCACTCCGTCTGACTGGTTTCTTCCCCAGCCTTCCGCAGAGAGCTTTGGAAATGGGCTCATGACGTGAACGCACATATACACGCAGCCACTTTCCTGTGTCCGCACTCTGTGCTCAAGCTAACTGGGCTTTTAAAGAAGGCTCCCAGCTAGATTTAAATAAGATCTTTAACGCAGCATTGAAATTTCCTCCCTCTTTTTAGCTAAAGCAGTCTACAACTAGCCCTACACATTGCACCAATGTTAATAATTACACTCGAACTTTTTGTTTTAGAGACAGTCCTGATCGCTGACTCTTTTGTCCATTAGAGGCCCCTGTAGCAAATGCTGCCAGCAAATGCTCTGGATCTGACTACCTTAGGGCACAGTCCATCCCTTTACTTGGGTCTTTCCCTGGGGCCTTGGATGATGACTCTGCCTGAGAACGTAGCAGGCTGGAAGTGTCCTAGGACAGCCCTTGACCAGTGACTGATGGGGGCTGGTGTGTTAATGGCCCCCAGGCTAGAGGCATCTGAGGCACATGTCTCCTGTCATTTCCCAGAGTTTCTCACGGCATGAAGGTAGCTACCCACAGTAGTAATTTGCCTGCTGACTCTCTGGAAGCCCCTTCCCTGTCTGACTCCCCTGCTTCTGTCCCAGGCTGGTTGCTGGGCCGGCACCACTCATGCTCTGCCTCTGAACTCAGGAGCGCCTGCAGTGCGCTTGTGAGCTGCGGCACACAGGTAAAAGCATGAGAACAAATGCATCACACCCAAGGAAGGCAAGGAGGAGCCACTCTTCTGGGCTCCACAGAGTCAAGGCCTCACTCAATCCTTCATGGCCTTGTAAACCAGGCAGCGTCATGCAACTGAAGAAGCAGCTGTGGCCCAGGTAATCCAGACACGTCCTGCTTGGTCACAGGACATCAGGGGCCGGCGTGAACCTGGCTCTGCGACACTATCCCAGCAGTCTCTGCCCCTTTCCTGATGTGATGTCAGTAAATAAAACTATGCATTATTAATCAGTCCAGGAGGAAATGTTTGGGGCTAGAATGAGCAGATGGTTTTTCTTGGGAGTCTTGGCCTGGAAGATGCTTTGGTGAAAGGGTGAACAGGCTTCCAGGGAGCAAACTCTGCCTCAGCAAAGACTCAGAGGCCAGGAGGCACATTTTGACTTCACATGTTTTCATTTGTTCTTGGGCATGCTTTGCTTTTAACTTCTCAGATCTTAGGAATTTAAAAATAACATATGTCAAAATGCTTATCTTTTCTGCTGTTGCTTTTGGGGATCCTGAATGAACACACATTAAAAGGAGATGCATCCTTGAGAAATTGTGGGCCAGTTTTGAATTAAAAGAAGACAGTTGTTATTTTTAGAATCAAATAAAGAAAGCAGAGCTGTAATCATTGGTGTCATCTCTTCATCTTTAAAACACTGGAGTGTGAGGAAAAATTCTTTCAACTTTACTATATGGTTGAAAATTTCATAATAAAATAATAGGGAAAAAAAAAAAACACTGGAGTGAAAGCAAAAACATCTCCACTGAGAGTGGGAGGAAGGCTCACGCTGGAAAATGGTAGGTGCCGCCAAGCCAGTGTCCCAATGCCACACACCCCTGAACACAGCGGCAAACTAACATTGTGGGGATGGTGCAGTCACCAAAAAAGTAGTGTGTTCACTTTTCCACCCTACTGGCTGAGAGATAAAGGCCTCATGTCAGCCAGAAGGACGCAGATGCCATTTCTCGTGCCTACCTTTGCCCCCAACTTGGCACATTCAGGGCATGAGGACCTTTCAAAGACTTACAGAAATTCCAGAATGCAATCTCTGTGCCAGAAAGATGAGGCCCCCTTGGAACCTCCAAAACAGCAGTTCTCTTCTCATCCTCTGGGTCGAGACCCTCAGGAACTATATTAAAGGGCCAGGGTGCTCTAAAAGAACTCCAGTCCTTCCTCATGAGGGAGTTAAGTTGGGTTCCCAAAAGAAAAATCTAAGGTGGAGATTCTGCAAGTGATTGATTTGGGGATTCTCACAGGAGACGGGCTGGAAGGGAGTGGGCCAGGCTGGAGAAGGGGAAACTGAGGCATGGAGCAGTTTTTGTGAGGTCCAGCCTGAGCTTAGTCCTGTGGGGTCACAAGCTGCACGGGACCATGAGTGCTTTGCTGAGCGCAGGTGCTCGGCTGTCACACTCGGCCTCAGTCCCTCAGCACTGAAATCTCAGGGGAGTCTGCCCTCTGCCCCAGGAAACACAGGAGCCTGTTCATTTTCCCAGAAGTCTAATTCCTGCCCTCTTGAAGGGTGCCTGGGCCCTGCAGGGCAGTATGGTCACTGTCTGGCACTCCCACCGTCCTGGGCACAGGAGCTTCAATGCCACGAGTCAGGTTGGGCGTACTTCCTCTAGTTAACTTTCATTTTTTCCTCTATTCCCACTAAAGAGAACAGCAGGGCGACGGGCTCTCTGAGCAGCGTTACAGAGAGCACACACTGAGACAAGTGTGACCGACGATCTGGGCCCAATGAAGCCTCCATCCACGCTTGGCGGCTGGGCTGGGAATCAGCAGAGCTGTGCACACCTCTCGGCATGCACAGACTGACGGCCACAGCTGACTTCTTCCTCACCCACGCCGGGCTGCTGGGCTGGGGATCAGCAGGGCTGTGCACACCTCTCGGCATGCACAGACCTAACGGCCACAGCCGACTTCTTCCCTGATCCACGCCGGGCTGCTGGGTTGGGGATCAGCAGAGCTGTGCACACAGAGCCCCAACGGCCATGGCCGACTTCTTCCCTGATCCACGCTGGGCAGCTGGGCTGGGGATCACCAGGCTGTGCACACCTCTGCTGCAGGCACAGACTGACGGCCATGGCTGACTTCTTCCCTGCCACTTCAGGGGTTCACCTGCATCCCCTCAAAATCTCCACTGGTGCCTCCTTGCACTCTCTGTTTCTCTCTGGAAAGATAACGTTGTTGATGAAATTTTCGCTAACTGTGCAGTTGGGCTCCTATTTATATTGGCCATAATAACAACAGTCTCCTGACATTTTTCTCTCTCCTGAGAACAAGTTTTTCCTGTTCTCACTCTACACTTAATCTACTTGTGTTTTTCTAATTATAACGTAACCAGGAGTGTCACCAGTGAAGTCCTTCTCTGACAGAGCCTTAAACTGGGTTCTTGGCTTTCTTGATGCTAAGGTTTGTGAAAAGCAAGACAACTACTCAGCCGGCTTGTTCCCCAGTACTGACTGTCAGCCCCAGTGTCTGCTTGACCCTAAATACACTAACTTAGAACATTCTTTACCTCCAGCTCGCTCTGACACTTCCAACACAAGGTCTCCCCACTGGCCACTCAGCAAACCAGTGCAGCTCTGGGGAGCAGGGGGGAGGCTACAGGGAGACCAGAAGTGTGAGAAAGTTCTGAAAAATGACGACAAGGTGGGAATGTACCAAGAGAAATCAGAACCAAGTGACCTGTAGCCCTATGCAAGGAAAAGAGTGTCCTTCCAAACAAAGGGACTTTTGTTTTCCTTTTTTCTTTTTTTAAGAGACAGAGTCTCATTTTGTCACCCTCAGTAAAGTGCTGTGACTTCACAGGTCATAGCAACCTCCAGCTACTGGGCTTAGGCAATTCTCTCATCTCAGCCTCCTGAGTAGATGGGACCACAGGCGCCCACCACAACTCTTGGCTATTTTTTTGTTGCAGTTTGGTCAGGGTCGGATTTGAACACATACTGCCACCCTCAGTATGTGGGGTTGGCGTCCTACTCACTGAGCCACAGACGCTGCCCCAAAGTGAGTTTTTGGCCCAGTCCAAGTCCCTGACCTTGGGGTGAGTTTTTCCTGCAGCACCCTAGAGTCATCCCAAGGTCAGAGACTCGGACTGGGCCAAGGAAACCAGACAGCGAGCCCATGCAGGGTAGGAGAGCTGAATGAGAGTCTGCTTCTCAGAGGGGCAGAGACGGGAAGGCGTGATACAGCTTTAGGAAAGTCTGAGTGAACTTGCCTGCGATCAGCTCCCGAATAAGCTACTTGCTTTAGCACCCTTGTCTCACGATCTGTTTGGGGTGCACAGGCTAAGCCAGAATAGCGCAGGCCTTAGAAAAGACTAGAGGGGGAAACGGGAGATTCCAAGGTGAACTTCAGCAGTGGTGGCGTCAGAGCTGAGGGAAGGATGGCTGTCAGGGGCTTGGGGCCAGGACTAGGAAAGGCAGACGTGTGGACCAGAGGAGAGCCCCTGTGAGCGCCCGCCTTCCAGAAATTGTACACACACACACGTCTCTGCCTGCATCTGACCACATCACGCTATGGAGCTCTGTTAGTGTTTGCACTTTAACTGTTATTAAACACCCAAACTAAAGATGAAATGCTGGATGTTTAATTACAAGTGAAAATGGACTTGGAATTTTCTGTTTATCTCCTTTTTTAACTGGTAATTTAAATGTTTTAAAAATTACTAAAAGAAATGCAGATGTATTATGCACCAGAATATAATTTAAAAAATAAGCTATAAAAACTGCCTTGCTAATGACAGGCTACTTTGGGCTCTATTCCCCAAGAGTCATCCAGACTCCTCTGATGTCACGAGAGGAGCGTTTTGGTTGAAAATTCTGAGAAAGTGCTTTGAGAAAACACAAACTCACGAGGCCACCTTCATATTCTACATCTGTGCCTTCATTGTGTGAGACTGTTGTCTTACTTAATTTTTAAGTTCAGTGAAAATAATTCACCATATCTTGCGGAGGCTGCAAAGAAGACAGTCCAGACTCTGCTTCTCTGTGCACAGGGAAGTTCGCATCGGAGACGTTGTTGGCCCCTCGGCCGCACTGAAAGCCCCCCACATGGTTCCAGGATGGCCCTGCCTGAAAGCATCCTCTGGCTAGGGGGAGCTTTGCCCAGAGTTTAAGGTGGCTGGGAGACAGTTCATGTTCAATGGCAGCCCCTGCCCCAAACGAGGCTCGGTCATCAGATAACGCACGGGCCTTCCTGCCCTGCCCTGCGCTGCTCTGAGGCGCAGTCATAGCACCAGGGGCACTGAGCCCCACATCCACGCGCAGAGCCTGGACCACTCCCCACCCTGCAGGCTTTTCCTCCCCTTCCCACTGGTGGTTCTCAGTGTCGGCACCCAAGTCAGGAGCTGCCGTTAGAATCCTTATCTCAGGGTTTGCTCTGGGGGAGGAGAACAAACCAAGGCAGTGTCTGAATGTGTGAGGCGCTGTGCAAGACTGTGACAGAAGTGCCCTGTGACACCGGGAAGCCCACGGAGACAGACAATGTGTTCCGAGAGAGGGAGCACAGCGCTTCCCAGAGGTGCCGTCACAGCCTCCCAGTGCGGAGGGGAGCGGGGCGGCTCACCAGCAGGCTGCAGGGACAGGGCACGCAAAAGGGGGCAGAGCGCACAGGGGCACGCGGCTGGACGCTTGGTCGGCCTGGGAGCAGCACGTCCGCCCTCCTGCAGACCCATTCTTTCTCTCTGTACAGCTGGGCAACGAGGCCAATAACCTCACAGAAGCGATTTGCCTTCCATATGCTGCAACTCCAGCTGTAGCTCCCATGCAGGGAAGCGGCCAGAGGCCAGGACTGTGGATGAGAGATTCTGCCGAGAGGTGCTCAAAAAACCCTGTTCAGCAGCACGAAGGAGAAAGGGGGGAGGGGAGGCAGTGAGGTGCCGGTCCTTCCAAGGGTCGGAGTTGAACTTACGCTGCATTGCAGGACAAGACCTAGCTGACCAGCACGTTCCAGAGGACTGGACAGGGTGCACACCGCTGTGTCTGCCAGGGAGAAACTGAGTCTGGGCGAGGGGAAGGAGGAACAGGCGGGCAGGAGAGAGGAAGAGGGTGCCCACACCCAGATGCAAAGCTCGCTTTAAAAAAATGAGTGAGCTAAACGGAATTCCTGGCGGAAGGAACCAAGACGAAGCTGGCTCTGGAGGCTTCGGGGGTGGGGAAGGTGGAGATGTCTTCCTGCGGCTGTTTGGAGGGCTCTCCCTCGTGAAGGGAATTCTGCCATGCTTGCTGAAGATCTCACCACAGTGGGTCTGATAGCGTGAGCCAAGGTGCAGAATGTATACAGTACTGAGAAGGAAACTTCTGGGATTTATTCAGGTGCACGCCACATGTTGTGCTGGCATTGGCTCCACAAGCAGTGACTCTTGGAAATCAACAGCAGGCCCTGGAACCCCAGTACCTCTCCCCCGTTAACCCTTAGAAGACCACAGTCCAGAGGAGCTGGGGTCCTGGTACTTTCTCCATGTTGCAGGGCCAAATGTCTCTGTGCCATACAGAACCTGCTGAGTCAGGCACCTTGCCTCATCTGGTGTGGATGGGAGCCAGGCGGCACTGCCTCCACCCAGGCAAGGAAACTGCGGGCCCTGGCAAACCAGTGTCACCGAACAGGGAAGGAACAGGACACTGCAGCCTCAGCAAAGCACCGACCCTTCCTGTCTGGGTCAAGTGTTTGCCTTTAAGAGACAGCTCGGGCGGCACCTGTCGCTCAGTGGGTAGGGCAATGGCCCCATATACAAAGGGTGGCAGGTTCAAACTCGGCCCCTGGCAAACTGCAACCACAACAACAACAACAACAAAAACAGCCGGGCATTGTGGCAGGAACTTGTAGCCCCAACTACTCGGAGGCTGAGGCAAGAGAATCACCTGAGCCCAGGAGTTGGAGGTTGCTGGGCTGTGTGATGCCACGGAGCTCTACCGAGGGTGATAAAGTGAGACTCTGACTCTACAAAAAAAAAAAAAAAAAAAAAAACAGAGAGAGAGAGGGAGAGAGAGAGAGCTGGACCAGAAGAAAGTCCAGAGCATGTTCAGTTATTTGGAAGCACAAGTAAAGTGACCACTAGAACTGGAAGACCAAAACAAATCTGTCACGGGGACAGTTCTTTCCTATGAAGTGTGGGTCAGGGTAAAGCTATCTGAGGCCAGAAAGTTCCAGCATGGTCTGGTAGAACCAGAGTACGTCACCATAAGAAGGGGGTGACAAATTTTTTGTTTGTGTGTTTATAGCAGCATTTCCCGTCTTTCAGATGAAAAGCTCATCCTTCCTGTTGAAGTGATTGCTCAGGTCAGAACCGTCGACCAGGATTCTCGGGGGCCCAGAGCTGAGGACTCCCGACCTGGCTGGGCCAATCTCCATGAGGACCGTTTCAGCGGGTCCTTTCTGGTCCCAGGATCATACAGAACCCCATGGTTCTAGAAGTCACTACCCACACTTTACCCCCACAGTCAGCACAGGGAAAGGCAAGCACAGCAACGTCCCCAGGGAGCCCTGTCCAGTCACCACTGAGGCGGCTCCACTGCCCCACCTCACACCTGCTTAAGCTCTGGGCTATTTTCCTGTCTCCTATTTTAAAATGCCTTTCTTCATTTGCAAATGACAGAATCTGGCTACAGAATTTGTAAACCAAGAACTCGGCTCTGGGTGTGCCCCCCCTTTCTCAGGGGTGCTGCTGCAGAAACCCACTCTCTATGCCCCCCACGCCTCTGTTGGTTCTGTGTCTGGTATGACTTGTGACTATGGCCTGGTGAGAGGAAGGCGCTGAATATTCCTTTGTGAATACAGTTCTCTGAAGAATTCGGAGGAAAAAAACTTTGTTGCAGTGAACAGTTTGCAAACCAGAGAGACACAGCCTTCTGTGTAAAATGGAGCTGCTTTCCAGAGAACAAATGAAGGGTTGGATTTTGCAGAGAAAGTTCCTGCTCAGGTTCCCAGGCTGGCCTGTTCATGGAAATGAAGGACTTAAACTCCCTTAGTTCACATTGGTTGCTCCAGGTAGGTGAGCTCTGATTGGCTCATTCAGAGGAGGGCCCAGTCCCAAAGGTGAACAGAGATGTGCGTTTGCAGGTAACTCAGAGTAGTGTGTGGCTCCTTGTCGGCAAATGGCCACTTGGCTGTAGTTTAAATTTAGGCCCAATTAGCCACTCGGGATCCATCTTCAAGGGCTGGTTCTGTCAGGTTCACATTTGCTCTCACCTTCTAATGAAACAAGGTACTCTCTCTGGGACGGTGGAGCCCCCCGTACATGGGGACCCCAGGAAGATGAACCGGCCAAGATGTCCTGTTAAACAGCCATTGCTTCTAGCTGGCGGCCAGAAGATAGGGTCAGAGATTTAGCCTCCAAAGAAGTTAGATCTGCCTTTATCTAGAACAGCAAGTGGCTTTGGGAGTTAAAAAAAGAAGCAACGATGCCAAGAGAGATCTAGAAAGTATTTTCTGAATCGTATCAGATTCACCAAACCCATGAGCATTAGCACTTTGTGGAACAATCACCCCTCATTCAAAAGAAAATTTCAGGCTACCTTGGCAGCTTCTCCACGGGCCCAGAGAGGGGACATGTCCCTTTTGTTCATGCTCTTGGACATAAAGCATTTCTCATGAGATTTCCAAGTGACAGATGTTGGAGAAAAGAGAATATTCAGCAAATTATCTCTAATAAATGGACAGCAGGAATCAGGGCACTAATGCTCTTCAATTCCCAGGATCTGAATCAATAAATATTCAAGGTGATGGGCAGTCTGGGGGGCTATGGTTTAAGCAACTCATTTAGGATTCAAGAAAGAAGCAAAGAGAATTTACCTATTATCAATAAAGATTCTGAAGATTTTCCTTTGCTTACAGGGTGAAGCCAGAACTCCAGAGGCACCTGAAAGACCTTCCTTGATGCACGTCTTACCATCTCCAGCTGGACCTTCTTTTTTTACATTACTTGTGTCCTGTTCTGGCCCTACCTACTTTTGAGGATTTTCTCTTTAAGATGTAGGGAAATAGGAAATTTCCCTGCTAATGGTTGAAGAGTGAAATGGCAAAACCACTTCTAGTAAGAATACCCGAGAACCTATTTATTTCTCTTCCAGGCATAAACCTTGGAAAATCTCTAAATTGTATAGAAAGGAAGATATAGGAGGCATAGCACTAAAGCTTTGAGATACAAAAAAAAAAAGAAGAAATGTAAAATCATTTAGATTACTAATTTTCTCAAAATAATCACCACAACATCCTATGCACCTATGCATTGCATTCTTATAAACCATTAAAAAAGAAAAACCATTCTTTCCACTCCTTTTCTTTGAGTGCTGCAAGTTCACTTTCATAGGCATGAACAGCTTCTTCAGGACTCGAGAACCTTCTGGTATGTGTGGAATTTTTACTGTAGGGAACTGGAAATTCTGACACGGGGCCAGGTCAGGACTGTAGGGCGGATGAGTCACGAGTTAACCTCTGTGGACTCCAGGATGGGGACGTTAGCTGTGTGGGCAGACGCGCTGTCTTGGTGCAAGGTGGTCGGGGCGGTCGTGTCTGTTCTTGAAGTCTCCTTTTGGTAGGCTCACTCTCGTATCCACTGAGCAGTGACAGTCCTTTGTTCCTCCAGATGAAGCATCAACATAACACTTTTGTAGAAGAAAGTTGCCACTGTTCGCCAATACTTTGGGGCCACATCACTTTCGTTGGTAGATTTTCTTTGGGAAAAAAAATCCACACTGTCCACTGATGCTTATGCTCTGGGTCAAACGGGTGAAGCCAGGTTTCGTCACCAGTAACATGTCACCTCAGAAATGTGTCTAGACCAGCCTCCCTCAAATCTGACCAGCTTTTCTCCACACTGCTTGGCATGGATGCACTTTTGCTTGTCTGTTGAAGTGTGAGGCCCCATCAGGATGAAGCGTCCCTGAGTCCCACGTAATCCAGCAGGATTTTGCCACTGCCAGCGATCCAACCCATGGTGCTGCTTCAGGGTCCCTAAATGCCACTAGATTGTGTCAGCAAACCATTATTTCCACAGGGGCCATGTTTTCCTCGGTTAGACCCCTACTTCTTTCCTATGTTATCCCAGAGCACTCAGCCTCTTCTGAATTTCTGAATTCTTTCTTTTTTTTTTTCTGCAGTTTTGTTTTTTGGCTGGGGGTGGGTTTGAACCTGCCACCTCTGGTACATGGGGCCAGTGCCCTACTCCTTTGAGCCACAGGCACCACCCCAAGAGAATCGTTTTTAATCCTGCCTAACAGATAAGTCTTTCCTGACCTTTAAGATGGTGTGGGTAAGTCTTTTCTCCACAGGTCCCGGCAATGTGCATTTTGGGCTCTGTCAGCTGGAAGGTGTCTGGGCAATTCCTGCTGCTGCTCTTTTGTCCTGGGGAGGGGCCGTAGACAATGCTCAGCATGGGTGTGGCTCTGTGCTAATATAAAGACAACAGCCTGGGTTAGGCCAGGGCCATAACTTCCCATTTCTAATTTAGGACACAGGGCCCTTCAAGGGATGGTATAAGCCATTTTGAGAGCATTTCAGGTCCTGTGTTCAAGCGAATGGCTTCTTCAGGGACTGCACAAGATAAATCCTACTTCAGTTCTTTGCTTTTTTATGGACAAGAGCTTTGACTCCCCAAACTGGGTGAAATGAGACATTTTCTTCTATTTAGTTTTGTTTTAAGCAGCTCTTCACCTGTATAATTTCAATTTTCCAGAAAATTCAGAATTTCTTGTTAGTCCTTAAATCTGTGACTTCAGTAAGTTTCGGGGAGATTCTGACCACAAACTAGAGGAGACTAAGCTGGAGATGCGAGGGTGCATCAGCGATTACCCCAGTGTCTCTCCACTGGGTGCCCACCAGCGGCCAGGCCCCATCCTGTGGGATCTCAGGGGATGGAGTCTCTCCAGACAGGAAGTTAGGAAGCCTGTTGACAACATGATGAGGAGAAGGAACCGGCTCATTTGTTCACTATTTCTTTCCCTCATTTGACCGGTATTTACTGAGTGCCTTCTGTGGCCCGGCCCGTGGTGGGTGCTGAGGATGGGGGTGAATAGACACGCACTGTTCTTTTCTTGTAGGACTTAAGCCAATGTTTCTGCTCCAGAGATTGGTTTTACTCTGCCCTAGAGTGTCAAATGTTAAACAAACCAGGGCGCTAGAGTAGCTGAGCAGTTTGTACTCAGATTAAGAGCTGATCAAAAAAGGAAGGTAAAAGCACACATGTCCATCAGCCATAAATGTGACAATTCAGTCATCTGAACATGAACACCAAAACGTGAAGAACACCAGCATACTGGCCGAAAGGTCACCCCTGCTGCAGAGACTCCTTGTACCTGGACCGTAAGGAGCACTTCTACTTGAATATTATGGGTAGTTCTTTTGTGATTATTACTACATAATACATTATATACCAGCCCACTTTAGGCACTTAGGTCTTGCAGAATTGAGTGTTTTAGAAAGTGGAAGCTGGCAAAGAAATTAGAGGTGAACACTGACTTCTCCTCCACAGCCTGGCCAGGGTCTGTAACAAAGCCCATTTCAGTTATAATTCTGACACACGTGCAGACCTTTGACGGTGGAGAGTTCTTAGCAGGCAAGCACTGGAGCAACTCACACAACATGGCCTGTGAGCTCAGTGGAGTTCCAGCACCCTGTCCTTCCAGGCACTAAGACTGCTTGCTTGGAAGGGTTGCTGGAGATGCCCACCAACTGCCCACTGGCAGGCTTCTGCTAATATTGCAGACAGCTTCATGCAGACAGAATCCTCTGGATTCCTGGATGTATATAGGACCAGAAAAAGATCAAGCCTTAGGCAAAAATCACTAAAATCATAGATCCATTGGTTGTAATGCAGAGAAATATCTCCATAATATTTTAATCAATCCACGTACGATGTTGGACAATCGAGTTCTCGAACTCATACGTCACTATTGAATACCACTGTGGTCACCAGATGGCTAAGGGGAGCACTCAGCAGTAGGTATGCTGCACCTCTTAGGAAGAGTTTGCAAACCGAATTGTCAGAGGTCGTACAAGCTGATGGACATTCCAGAAAAAGAGTTCAAAGATTGCTTTGAAGTGTAGACTAGGTGCTGGAGGAGTACCTGGAAGTTTACCATAGTGGATGATATTCAGCAACAAAGTATGTAACACTCCTTCTAGAATGGGTTCACAAACATAATTGGCCGTCCTTGTACTTTGATTACTTTCTTTTTCTTTTT
This sequence comes from Arctocebus calabarensis, assembly GCA_963573935.1. Classification (NCBI taxonomy): domain Eukaryota; kingdom Metazoa; phylum Chordata; class Mammalia; order Primates; family Lorisidae; genus Arctocebus; species Arctocebus calabarensis. Next base: position 14,509 of record CAUYON010048401.1, read on the forward strand.
TAAAATTTCTATATTTTTACTCTTGTTCTGTAGTAGTTTATTTATTTTTTTCCATGAAAATGGGTTTTTTTTTTTAGTCAAAAACACATAGATTATGAATATGCATATGGGGAGTACAATGTGTTGATTTTTTTTTTTTTTGTAAGACAGAATTTATTCACAGAAAAGAATACAGAAAACACTAAGGCTCCTGGTAGAGGGAGAGAATTCTAGTGGGGAGAGAGAAGCTCTCTCTGTTTCTCTCCCAGTCTTTCCCCATCTCCTCCTGTAGGTCTTTAGTCTCAGGGTATATATAGGTGTATGGGTTCC
>CAUYON010048402.1:0-23607 GCA_963573935.1 Arctocebus calabarensis
ATATAGTGATCAAGGAAATGTCATGAAGGATATCTGTAACAGTATGATCAAAATATTTCTGAATGTATATGAATCGTGCCCTGTGATTGCACCAATGTACATAATTATGATTCAATAAAATTATTTAAAAAAAAAAAAAAACAAAAAAGAAAAATTCTTTGAAGGCGCTAAATGGACGTTGTGGAATTGGAGAGTATGATATCAAGAATGAAAACTTCATGAGAAAACTTCAACAATCTATTCAAAACAGCACTGAATGGCCAAGGCGAGTAGTACAAAGGTTACTGTAGGCAGGTGATGCAGCCAGGTGTAGGCAGCACTTTCTCCAGGATGAGCTCGTGAACCTGTTAATTGTCAGACCTTCCAACGACAATAGTTGTGATGGCCATTCCAGAAAAGAGTTCCAGAATTGCTTTGAAGGGTGGACTGGGCCTTGGTGTTAGGGTTAGCTTCCCACCGGGAGTTCCCTGAAGGTGACCATAGTGATATTTGAAAACTTCATTGTCTAACATCATGCATCAAAATGACACCAACATCCCTTTTGAATTTGCGCACAAAATCCTTAAAAAGTATTGGTGAGTAAAATCTAGCAACATAAAAAATGAACTAGATTCAGGACCAAGGGAGATTTGTCCCAGGAATGTAGCTATCTTAATATCTGAAAGCTACTTAGGAGAATAAGTGACAAAACCACACAATTATTTCAGTAGGTGTAAAAAATGTATTTGACAAAAATCCAGCACCTATCAAGATTTAAAAACTGAACAAATTAGAAATAAAAGGAAACATCTTTAGCCTAATACATTCCATCTAATTATGACAAACCCACATTTTTTTTTTTATCCAATGAAGACTAACTGCTTTCTGCCTAAGAACAAGCCAAAGATATCCATTCTCACTATTTCTATTCAACATTATACTCGTTGTTTTGCAGACGGGAAGAAAAAGGAGTAAAAGGTATCCAATTTGGAAAGGCGAAAGTGAAGTATGTTATTCACAGTTTGTATTTGTAGAAAATCTGTGGAATTTATTTAAAAGCTACTAGATCTAATAATAGTTTAGAAAGGGTGCAGAAGATAAAATCATTATTCAAAAATCAATAATATTTATATAGGTTAGCTATGAACATTCCAAAAATGAGTTCATTTGCTATTTCCTGAAACACACACCACATCTTAGCTGGGCACTGTGGCACCTGCCTGTCAGCCTAGGCAACATGATGAGACTCTGTCTAAAAAAAAAAAAAAAACTTGATAAATTTAGGGAGTTTTATTAACACAGAAATAGAAGACTTGACACTGAAAACTGCAAACATTGCTGAGAGAAGCTGAAGAAAATCTGTATAAATGGAGAGACATTTCATGTCTTTGTATTGGAATGTTCAGTATCATCAAAGTGGTAGTTCTCTTCCAGTTGATAATAAATTCATTGCAATACCTGTAAAAATTACAGTCATCTGTCCAATAGAAATTGATACCTTGGCTCGGCACCTGTGGCTCAACGGGCTAAGGTGCCAGCCACGTACACCTGACCTGCCAGATTCGAATCCAGCCCAGGCCGCCAAACAACAATGACGGCTGCAACCAAAAAAATAGCCAGGTGTTGTGGCGGGCGCCTGTAGTCCCAGCTACTTGGGAGGCAGAGGCAGGAGACTCGCTTGAGCCCAGGAATTGGAGGTTGCTATGAGCTGTGATGCCACGGCACTCTCTCCAGGGTGACAGCTTGAGGCTCTGTCTCAAAAAAAAAAAAAAGAAATTGATACCTGGTCCTAAAATTATATGGAAATACAAAGTACCTAGAATAGCTGGAATGATTTTGAAGAATAATGGCATTGGGTGGCACCTATGGCTCAAGGAGTCAGGCGCAGGCCCCATATACTGGAGGTGGTGGGTTCAAACCTAGCCCCTGTCAAAAACTGCAACAAAAAAAAAAAAAAAAGAAAGAAAAAGAAAAAAAAATTTTTTTTGCATTTCTTGTAATCTTTTGGTCAAAAGAAAAAGAATTATGTTGGAGGACTTAAACACTACTCGATTTCAAAACTTCCATGATCAAGGTATTGTGGTTTTGGCACACAAGGATAGGCATATAGATCAGTGGATCAGAATTGAGAGCCTAGAAAGAATCTTTCTTTGGTTAATTTTCAACAATGGTGCAATGACAATTCAGAGGGGAGAGGATAGTCATTGATAAATGGTGGTGCTGGAACAATTGTTACCTACATGGAACCAAAATAAAATAAAACAAGAACAAGAAAAAGAAGTGAGACTTTTATATAAAAATTACTTCACAATGGATATTAAACAAATTAAGGAGCTAAATTTATAAACTTCTAGAAGAAAGTCTTTGGGATTGTGGATAAAAAATTCTTATGAATGGCTCCAAAAGCACTGTCCATAAAGGAAAAAAATAAATTCGATTTCACCAAGTTAAAAATTTTCATCTTTCCAAAAGTACCATTGGCTCGGTGCCTGTGGCTCAACCAGCTAAGGCGCCAGCCACGTACACCTGAGCTGGCGGGTTCGAATCCAGCCTGGGCCGCCAAACAACAATGATGGCTGCAACCAAAAAATGGCCGGGTGTTGTGGTGGGCGCCTGCAGTACCAGCTACTTGGGAGGCAGAGGCAAGAGACTCGCTTCAGCCCAGGAATTGGAGGTTGCTGTGAGCTGTGATGCCACGGCACGCTATCCAGGGTGACAGCTTGAGGCTCTGTCTCAAAAAAAAAAAAAAAAAAAAAAAAAGGCACCATTAACACAATGAAAAGACAGTTACAAACTGAAAAAAAATTCAAATCATATATCTGAAATAGAGCTTGCATCTAAAATATATAAAGAGTCATTAAATATGAAATGTCTAATTTCAAATCAAATGTTTATTATTTCTCAAAGCAGTGTTGTTTGTGTGAATGCTCCCTGTATTCTACCCTCTTCCATTGTCTTGTAAGAGGAATGGCCTGTCTCTATTGACCAGTCTTACTTAGCTGCTTAATCAAAAGCATCCTTGTCATGTTGTCCAGTTGGTTGTAATTGATTATGACAGCAAAGAAAGACAAGCTTCCAGATGATTTCTCTTCTGATGCTTATTTAATTTATGCAGAACCCATCTATCCAGCTTCTTTACCTTGCCTGTTTATTTCAAATAGTCCATTGTTGTTGGAATAGTGATGTCAAACCTCGCTACTTAGTCATGTGTAGGTTTAAATGGATTCGCTTCCATTACAGGTTTGAACTCATCATTATCCACCTTGGTCTTAGGTTGCCCACATGAATCATTTTCGATGTTAAAATCTCCAGAACAGAACTCAAGCCTTTGATAAACTATGCATTCATTAGCCACATCTTTCCCAAACACTTCATTGATATTTCAACCTGTCTGTACTATATTGGTTCCATGATGGAACTCATTTTCAAAAATAATACAAATTTTTTTGCTTACTCATGGTTTCTCAAAAATTTCTCTAAAATTTTTTTTGGAAGATAATCACAAGGCAAAATGTGCATTTGAAAAAATGAGGATGTACCTTCACAATTAAAAATAAAAATAAGGAATTCAAAAAGAAATGTGAGAGGTGTTAACTGTCAAACTTAGTACTTAAGGAAATTGGACATTTCACACTGAATAATAATCTTCCAGAGTCTGGGCGGGGCAGCGCATGTCTGTAATTCTACCACTCTGGGAGCCAAGGCGGGCAGATTGCGTGAGCTCAGGAGTTTGATACCAGCTTGAGCAAGAGTGAGACCCCCTTTCTATTAAAATGGAAAAATTAGACAGGTGTGATGGTGGTTACCTGTTAGTCCTAGTTACTCAGGAGGCCTAGGCAAGAGGATCATGTAAGTCTAGGCGTTTGAAGTTACTGTGAGCTATCATGACGCCACAGCATTCTACCCAGGGTGACAGAGTGAGACATTGTCTCAAAACAAAAACAAACAAACAAAAAAACCTAATAGAAAGAACGCTTAAAATCAGTAAGGTAAACTGGTTTTGCAATGGGCAAAGGATTTAACGATTAGACATTTTCTTGATCATTAAAAAAATACAATCAAAATGAGATACTGTTTCACACCCAGTAGAACGACTATAGTTAAAAAGTCGGTACAGAGTTTTGTTGAGGATGTGGATAAATTGGAACCTTTGTGCATTGCAAGTAGAAATGTGAAATACAGACAGTTGAAATACAATTTGACAGTTTCTTAAAAGTTAGATGTGGCTCAGTGCCTGTGGCTCAATGGGCTAAGGCTCCAGCCGTGTACACCTGAGCTGGCGGGTTCGAATCCAGCCCCAGCCCACCAAACAATAATAACGGCTGCAACCAAAAAATGGCCGGGCATTGTGGCGGGGGCTGGTAGTCCCAGCTACTTTGGAGGCAGAGGCAGGAGACTCGCTTGAGCCCAGGAATTGGAGATTGCTGTGAGCTCTAATGCCACGGTACTCTATCCAGGCTGAAAGCTTGAGGTGCTGTCTCAAAAAAAAAAAAAAAGTTAGATGTTAATTACCATATGGCCTAGCAATCCTGTTCCCAGTATTCTACCCAAGAAAAATGAAAACAGGAAATGTCTATACAAAGACTTGTATACAAATGCTCAGCGCAGCAATTATAGCCAAAAAAGTGGAAATAACCCAAATGTCCATCAACTGGTGAATTGATAAACAAAATGTGGTACTTCCATACAATGGAATGTAGTTTAGCAATTACAGTTAATCCTTGAACAATCCAAGGGTTAGGGGTACTAACCCCTGCATTGTTGAAAATCCGTGTATAACTTCTGACTCCTCTAAAACTTAACTTTAATAGCCTACTGTTAACCAGAAGCCTTACTGGTAAGTCAAAGACAGTTCATCAACTGTTTATGTTACCAGTATTTTGTATGTTATATTGTTATGTACTGTGTTGTTAAAGTACTTTAGAGAAAAGAAAATGTTATTAAGAAAATCATAAGGAGGCTTGGCGACCATAGCACAGTGGTTACAGTGCCAGCCACATGCACTAAAGCTGGCAGGTTCGAGGCCAGCCTGGGCCAGCTAAACAACGGCAACAAGAAAACAGCCAGGCATTGTGGTGGGTGCCTGTAGTCCCAGCTACTTGGGAGGCTGAGCCAAGAGAATCACTTATGCCCACGAGTTTGAGGTGGCTATGAGTTGTGACACCACGGTACCACTATCCAGGGCGACATAGTGAGACTCTCTCAACAAAAAAAAGAAAAAATCATTAGGGAGAGAAAAAACATTTATTCATTAAGTTGAATGGATCATCATAAAGATTTTCATCCTTGTCATCTTCAAGTTGATTGGGCTGAAGAAGAGGAGGGGTTGGTCTCACTGTCTCAGGGTGCCAGAGATGGAAGAAAATGTGCACATAAGTTGAAACCATGTTGTTCAAGGATGAACTGTAAATGGAACTAACTAGTGATAAATGGATAAATCTCAAAGGTGTTGGGCTAAATAAAGAACCCAGACACAAAAGACTACTGTCATATGATTCCATTATTATGGAATGTCTAGGAAAGTGACGTTTATGGAGACACCAGGTTAGTGGCTGTGTGGGGGGTGCTGAGTGTGCTGATTAGCTGCACATGGATATAAGGCTCTGCGCACAGTGGTGCACGCCTAGTCCAGCTACTCAGGAAGGTGGTGCAGACAGACCACTTGAGCCCAGAAGTTTCAGTCCTGCCTGGGCAACATAATAAGATCTAAAAAATAAAAATGTGTATTAAAAATAAGGGCATGAGGGAACTTTCTGGGTGATGAAAATGGTCTAAAACTGGATGTGGTGAATGTTGCCCATCCCTATAATTTTATTCAAATCAATGACTTGTACACTTAAAAAGGGTCAGTCTAGGCAGCACCTGTGGCTCAACATAGTAGGGCGCCGGCCCCATATGCCAGAGGTGGCAGGTTCAAACCCAGCCTGGGCCAAAAAAAAAACCAAAACAACAACCAAAAAAGGGTCAGTCTAGTGTATGTAAATTGTACCTCATTAAATCTGTTATTTAAAAGTATAATGCAAACCAGAGTCTGTGTTCAGGGCCAGGGAGGCAGTGGTCACAGAAAGATCTCATTTCAGCCTAGGGAGCTGTGCTCACTGAAGCCTGCTAACCCATCTCGGAATTGGGAAGGGAGGTATGGGTCAAACAGCACAGAGCAGTACACATCATGGGGGCCACCTCTGGGTCCAGAACTACGTTCCTCGTCTGACTTTCCTGTGCTGTAGTCCCCTGTCCTTGTGTGTTTCTGCTGGCATTCCAGAGAAAATTGTGATGCACTGACAATTGTTGCTTTGCTAGTCGGTGCTCTTCTTCCTGATGACTGGCCCCTTTCACCCTGTAGGGCAGGGCTAGCCACAGAGGTTGGAGGACTCTGCATCAAAATCACCTGGGGGGCTCAGAAAGATGCTGATTCCAGGATAGTCTTTCACCCAACTTACCACTCAAAATCTCAAGGGAAGGCCCAGAGACTCATGTTTTAGCTCTCTCTTGCTCACTTGGCAATTCTGCCTTCCCTTCATTTTATATGGAAACATTGGATTAGGGGCTTTCTGTGCTGTGCATTTTAATATGAACTAATCTAACTGGTAAGTCAAGAATAGATCTGGAGGCTCGACACCCATTGCTCAGTGGTTAGGGCGCCAGCCACATACACTGGGGCCTGGGCCTGCTAAACAACGACAGCTACAAAACATCAACAACAAAAATAGCCAGGCATTGTGGTGGGCGCCTATAGTCTCAGCTACTTGGGAAGCTGAGGCAAGAGAATTGCCTAAGCCCAAGAGTTTGAGGTTGCTGTGAGCTGTGATGCACCAGTACTCTACTGAGGACAACATAGTGAGACTTTGTCTCAGGAAAAAAAAAGAAACAGACCTGGATCACTGCCCTTTCTGTGTTTACAATCCAAATCCCCTGCAGTCCTCAGAGTCCCGTTTGTACCTCTCTGATAGGATTGTCCTTTTCTTTTTATGTTGTCATTGTTTGCATACTTGGTTGGCAGTAAGAAAAGATCTACAAGTTACATTAAGGTTTGTGTCTTATCTTAAATCTTTGCAGCAATGAGCAAAATGCTTTGAACAAAATTAATTTGTTGCCCGGAAACGATTTCATTAAGATTAGTGTTGTTATTAAGCTTTCTTTCCATTTAAGATTATATTTAATAACTGATTTTACAGTTCTACATTGTTAAGTACTTTGTTTTCTTGCCTTGTCAGTAGTATTTTAACAGCTTGGTTGCGAGTGTTCTAAGGAGCATGCCCTTCGCCTGCTGACTGCAGGGCGTCTTTCCCAGTGCAGTGCCTGTGAAGTCATTGACGGGAAGGACTGCTCACCTTGTGGTTTTACTTGCGTTACTCTAGTTAGCAGAAGAGTTCTTTGTGTCGTAGTTACCGGATATGTGGTAGTATATAGGGGAAGTTATGGGCTCTTGGATAGTCTAAAACAATGCATATTTGTCTGAAAATTAAGGATCTATTTTTCTAGTTTTTAAAAACATATATAAACTTTGCTGTTATTGTTTAACAGTCTTAAGTTGTGTCAAATCACTGTCTAATTAAAAATCTCTTTATAGTTTCATCTGCATGTCTGTAAGAATATGTTACAAAGAAGATAAAGGAATTCAGATAAACATGTAACCAAACAATGTTACTTTTAAAATCCTTTTATCAATCAGCAATATTAAGTGCTTCTTACTGGATTTTTTGGCTTGTTAAACAAAATTGATTGCATGATTATTCACTTTTTTCCATCATATTCTCTTGTTTAGCTCTATATTTATTATCTAGCAATAAATAGAAAAGTCTGCTTTGTAAAATTTAGAAAATTCACTGTGAATATAAAAAATATTTGGGCGGCACCTATATGGCTCAAAGGAGTAGGGCGCCGGCCCCATATGCCAGAGGTGGTGGGTTCAAACCCAGCTCCAGCCAAAAACCACAAAAAAAAAAAAAAAAGGAGAGAGCAGACAGAGAAGGAGGGAGGGGGCGAGGGAAAGAAAACCAAAAAAGAAAAGAAAATAGTGACTAACTTTAATATAAATTGGATTCAATTTTGACCAAAGTACATTACTTAAATATTAATTTTTTAATTCAACTTGTCAATATGTTGTTTAGGACATTGCATGCTCATCTATAAGTGAAACATGTTTGCAATTTCCCTTTATAACAATGTATTTTCTCCAATTTTAATATCAGGTGTATCCAAATCAAGTAGAATGATATTGAAATATTCTTTTTTTATTGTTTATAAGATTTCTGGAATTGCTTATTTTGTAAAATCATTGTGGTCTATGAGTTTGATAGTTTGAACTTTGTTATTTAATTTAATTCATTGCTTAATTACTGTTTTCCTATGAATGATTATACTGTGGTTAATACGTTAGCATAGCAGTATTCCCAGATAGTTTTTTGTTTGTTGGGAGGTTGGGCTTCTGGGGGGCAGAGTTAATACTTTGCATGAAATATCTTATTTTATAACAGTGAAATTGCTTTCTCTTCTGTCTTGTGATTTTTTTTGAGGTGAAACTTAAGTTTTTGTGTGAGTAGTACTATTATACCTATCTTGAATGTCTTGCTTGTACTGTATCACCACATCATACCTTTGTTTAATTCTTAATAAACTGTTCACTTGTTAAAAAAAAAAAAAAGGAAATAGCAGTTAGGGGGTTGTTCTTCAGATTTGACATAGTAATTCACAAGTTTTTACATAGTACCTATGTTTATATAAATATATATATTTACATAGTATATAAATATAAATACTATGTAAATTTAGTATAATATTGATTTGGTCTTTCAATTTATAGTAATCTTCCTAATGAGACATATAAAATGTACACAGAACAAGTATCAATTCTTTTCTTTAGAACAAATTCAGAATTAAATACCAAATCAAGAAGATATTATTTTGCTCATGTTTTGCTGTGAACATGCAAGGGCTGTCTGGAAAATATCCAGCCAAGGAGAAATGGTATATGGCTGGACACTTTCTGGACAACTCTCATATATGGACACTGATTAAAAAAACACTGGTGTCAAAAGAATTTTTTTTTTTTGAGACAGAATTTTACTATGTCGCCTTCAGTAGACTGCTGTGATGTCCCAGCTCACAGCAACCTCAAACTCTTGGGCTTCAAAATTCTCTTGCCTCAGCCTCCCAAGTGTCTGGGACTACAGGTGCCTGCCACAATGCTTGGCTATTTTTTTGTTGCAATTGTCATTGTTTAGCAGGTCCAGGCTGTGTTCGAACCTCCAGCCCTGGTATATGTGGCCGGCCCCCTACTCACTGAGCTATGGGCACCAAAGCTAGAGTCAAAAGAAATTTTTAAGAGTAAATTAAGGCATAAAAACATTTCATTTCATAAATAACCACCATTTACCTGTACATGAATAATCGTCAATTCTTATGTATCCCGTTTTGCAAATGCACATAAAGGAGCCGGGGGTGTTGACACACATAGTATTCTCACGGCAGTAATGGCGCCCTTCAGCACACTCATCAACGTCTGTGAAGAAAAAGTAGGGCAACCAGGTCAGCTGTGGTCAATATTCTAGAGTTTCACTACAGTTTTCTTCAGGTGGGGAGAGAGAGGAATAGTTACTAATTGAATAGCATTTTTAAAAGGCATTTAAATTTTACCTCTTTCATATTTACATGGATGGAGCTGGAACACATTTTTCTTAGCAAAGTATCTCAAGAATGGAAGAAAAAGTATCCAGTGTATACAGCCCTACTATGAAACTAATTTATAGCTTTCATATGAAGGCTATAACCCAATTATAGCACAAGAATATGGGGAAAGGGGTCAGGGAGGGAAGGGGAGGAGGAGAGTGGGTGGAAAGAGTGTAAATGGTGGAATCACATTTATGGTGCATCTTAGAAGGGACAGGTGAAACCTACTAAATGCAGAACACAAATGTTTTCACATCATAAACGAGAAAATCCCATGAAGGTTATGTTGAACAGTTTGATGAAAATTTTTCAGATTGTATATGAAGCCCGTACACTGTACCCCATGATTGCACTAATGTACACAGCTATGATTTAATTTAAAAAAAAGAAAGAAAGAAAAAATAAAATATCTCCTTTACCAGAAGTATTTAATGTTCAAATGACAGCAAGCACAAGAGTTTTTTGTTTTTTGTGTTTTGTTTTTTCAAAAGCTCTTGCTGGAGTTTCAAAGAGGTATGTTTCAATCTGTGTCATTCTAAATATCTTTTGAAATTTTCAGTGCATTCATCTTCCTATGTTTGATGAAATTAATTAGAATACCAAGATTGGGCTACATTAGCATCTTGAATCTTTAGTCACTAAGACTACTATATATTATTATTTGATTCACCAGCTATTTTATACACTTCAGGAGACCCTGAAAGAGGTAAATATTCAATATACATCTGCATTTGAATAACTTCACTTAATGGCATAAATCCAATAATGAGTAGTTTATTGAAGATACAAAAAAGTGATATAGCTACTCCAGTGTCTGCACAGAAATGAAATTAATATGACTACTTGATATAAATTAGAAGTTATGAAATAGTAAAATAAGATATCATATTGAAGATCTTACATAGTAATTCACATACCAAATTTTGAGTATAAAGACTTATAGATACCAAGCCATAATAAGCACTGATACTAATTGTGAAGAATGTGAATTTCGATAATAAAAATATCTCTATTTTATAGGACCTATCTTTATGGCAGCTAAAGCATTTTACAGATATTTTATCATTATGTAATACTCTTTATTAAAAGCCTTAATACATTGACCCGTCAAGGAATTTCCCATCCAGAAATCTGCTTTCTCAAATCCTTGTGATGAATTCATAAATTAGCATTGACCTCATTTGTACTACTAATAGAAATAAATCAACTATAGGAGATGGCTCAGTAATCCACCACTACAAGTTATTCATGTAACCCCAGCTATGTTTCCAATCCTGAGAGTGTCAAATGAAGTAACTAACACAAGCTGAGGAGCCTATATTTTAGAACTATAGGACTCTTAGCAATCATCTGAGCTGTTTATTTTACAGAGAGGAAAATTGAGTCATATGGAGACTCAATTATCCATTCAATTCCATAGTTAACATAATAAATTCCAAACCACTTTTCTTAGCAGGGAAAGATTTTCTGGGTTCCTACTTCTCCAGCTTTTATGACCTCACTCTCTTCTCTCCTTTCAGTGTTCTGGCCACATTGAACTTCAAGTCACTCTTAGAATGGGCCATAATCTTTGATGCCTCCCCACCTTTGCATATGCTGTTCTCTTTATTTTTAGCTGCCACTCCTTCGTAGTTCTTGTCCATCAGTGGATTCATCCTTCAAGAATCTACTTAAACATCTCTTCTGTGAAAACTTCTCTAATGAACTAAAATGGTCCCTATGTAGTGCTCCAAACTTGTAAATGTTTCCATTATAGATGTAGCCATTGTATTTTTATTAATTTTTATAAGCTTCTTCCTCCCAAAGAAGCCATATATGCCTCAAGGATAGAAATTATTTATTAGTGTTTCTTCACTTTGGTTGCCCATTATATTCATCTAGAATATACTTAAAAATAATTGGTTCTTGGACCAATTCCCAAACCTCCATTCTAAATTCTGATTGTCTATGATGAAACATAGGTTTGTATATAAATCTTCTCTATGGTGAGTCTAATGTAGGTGCCAGTAAAATTTCTCTGTAAAGAGATAGATAGTATATTATTTAGGCTTTGGATGACATAGGCAATACATAAATGGATAAACCTGGAAGTGTGGGAATAAAAGATACTTACAAAACTGGGTGGCAAGTCAGATTTGGCTCATAGGCCACAATTTAATGACTTCAAATTTAAGGCTTAACTAAGATTAAGAATTACCACTGAGTAGGGCAAATCTTCAAGATGACTAATTAGAGGCTGTTGGCACTCACTTCCACCACAAAGAAAAACCACAACAGTGAGTAGACAACTACATGCTGAATCAAGTTTCTGACAGAGAAGACAGGAATTCGGTATGGAAGTGACAGGGCATCGTTGAGGCAAGGAAGGGAAGGAAAGTCAAGCAGTTGGCTGGCCCTGCCAAGAGAAGCTTGGAACCAGGAGATGCTATACCTGCAGGGAAAGATAAGCAAGGGATCCCCAAAAGTTCACATTCTCACCCCAGACTCCTGTCATTCTAGCCAAAAAAGAGTGCTCCGGCCATCATGGATCTTGAGTCTAGTCTAGGAAGCTGCCTGGAGTTCACACATTGCTTAGAGAAGAAGTTTATGCTGGTCCTACAACCACCTAAGACCCAAGCATCAGGAGCATGGTGCCATTTAGAGTCCAGGCCCACCAGACTATGTTATACATATCCTCCATTAGAACCCAACAGCCCTTGCACTTTCACATCCCTGGAGGTCTACCCACCCAGACAGCTGCAGTGGTGCAACATTGGCTAAACCCAGAAATGTGGCCAGGTCCCCCCAGTGTTATCACACACAATATCCTACACCCTAGAAAACAGGCAGTGCAGTGCACCAGGAGAAGCAGACTCTGGGACAAAGAGTGCTAAAGCTTGTGTTCCTTATTGACAGAAAGCACCACCTTTAAGCTGTTCTCACTGACAGCAACCCTACCTCCTTCAGCCTCACCTCCAACCTCACTTCCTATATGAAACTTCTGGGGGTTTGGAGATCAGCTAGCCTGAGTACCATCCCAGGGAATGAGGACGAACCTGCCTCACTCACTGCCTCTGTCATCAGTGTCTGAATGAACCATTATGGGACCAGAAATTGACTCACCCCAACCACCACAGTTGGTGGCCAGGGATATCACATGGGTATCTGAGAGGCCTGTCTCACTGCTGCCACTGCTGGTGCCCATGTGCCTCATCTGTGAACCTATGGATCCCCTATAACTCCAAATTGTTATTTATCTATTTATCTAGTTTTTGAATTTCTCAGTGGTTAGGCCCTTTCTCAGTGGTTAGGCCCTCTCTGCTTACTGCTACTAGCTCTTGTATATATCCTCCAGGGCATTAAGGTTGAGCACACCCTACCTGCTATCAGGACCCATGTATACCTCCCAAAGGGCCTACTAACCACAGCCTCCTTCTCACAACAAGTGCCCACATATGCTTCTCTAGGACCGGAGGGTTGGATCACTACTGTCATCATCAACATCAAGAATGCTGCCCAGAAGACCAAGGAAACACCCACTTGACCTTCCTCTGCCATAGCTAGCATCTGAGCATGTAGTATGAAATCCCAAGAACAAGCCCATAAAGATCTACCTCAGCTAGTGCCCATGTACACTGCCCAGGGACTAAGTGTTACCATGCTTGGCCCACTGCTGCCACCACTGGTGCCCACGGATGAGCTCACCTGAGATCCTGTCCTCCAGCAAAGTCTTACCACAGCCTCCACTAACCACAGCCTAAGCAACTGAGGAACGTAAAGACACCATTGATCCTGCCTACTGCCAAGAAATCATACAGAGACCATGCCACTGCACATACCCAGAATCAAGGGCAAAGCATGCTAGCCAACCAAATGTATAGATTCTTCTATAGAAAAAAGTCATTTCCTGCAAGAGGCAATCCATAAAATTAAAAGATATTGCTGTGTCACATGAGCAAATATAAACAAAAGAAACAAGGAAAAAAAAAAACATGCCATCTCTAAAGGAACATCATAATTCTCCTGTAACAGATCTCAAAGAAAAGGAAACCTATGAAATGCCTGGAAAAGGATTCAACATTAAAGAAGCTCAGTGATGTACAAGAAAACACATATAAATAAAACAAAGAAATCAAGAAAATAATTCATGATCTAAATGAGAAATTCAATAACTAGATAAATAGATAAATAAACGAACCAAAAAAAAAAAAATCCTGGAAATAAAGAACTCAATGAATGAAATAAAAAATACAATCAAACATCAACAGCAGACCAGATCAAACAGAGGAAAGAATTTTAGAACATGAAGATAGAACTTCTGAAAAAAAAAAAAAAAGAAGAAGAAGAAAGCCTATGTGATGTACAGGAAACCATAAAATGACCACAATTCATATTTTGGGACTTCCAAAAGAAGAAGAGATGGGCAAAGACACAGAAAACTTATTTAACAAAAGGATAACTGAAAATTGACAAACTCTTGCAAGAGATACAGACATACAGGAAGTGGAAAGATTCCCAGAGAGATTCAACACAAAAAGATCTTCTTCAAGGCACCTTACAGTCAAAATTTCAAAAATCAAAGATGAAGAGAAAATTCTAAAAAAAATCACATATAAGAGAACAGCCAGCAGACAAATAGCATATTTCTCTGCAGAAACCTTACCAGCCAGGAGAGAATGAAACGATACATATAGTGAAAGTGTTGAAAGAAATAAAAATTGCCATTCAAGAATACTAGATCTGACAAAGCTGTCCTTCAAAAATGAAGCTCAAATAGTCTCCCAAAGAAGCAAAAACTGAGGAAATTCATCACCACTAGACTGGCCTGGCAAGAAAGCCTTAAGGGAGCCCTATGTATGGAAATGAAAAATATATACCTAACATGAGAACACACAGGTCTATGAGTCCCGGCTGAAGCAAGGAAGCAACTCATTGATTCCAGGAAGCACTGTCTCTCCAAAGACAAACCAGTATCCTAAGGAAGAAGCCTACTCGAGCTGGATAGCTACCAAACTTGGCAAATTGAACACTGGTGTGTGTGAAACACCCCAGATTCCACTGAAGAATACTTAAGGAAAGTTTGATGGCACTAATATCTTACAGGGGAGGTGGGGAAAAGAGCCAGTAAATTAAGATTATTTCTTTTAATATGACCCTATTTACAACCACAAGTTAGTGGATAATTTGGTTTGTAAACATAAGTAGAGATAATTTGTATGAGTGTAAAGGGCCTTCTAAATATTGTCTCTCACTGTTCACCAATGTTGGGTCTCCTAACCCTCTGGGGGGGGGGGTTGACCTAATTTTATTTTATTCTTTTGGTAGTTGTTTTCCCTATAGTCAGAGAAAACTCAATATAGGGTCGTAAAGCAAAAGCAAGGAGCATATTTAATATGAAACCTTTTAGGAACTTAAATGATTTGGGTCTCATAGACACTGGATTCATGACCAAGAGACCTAAAGTGTCAGCCAATTGCTTGAAGCAGTTTGTGAGAGAGAAGAAAGTAAAATACCAAAACTACCACCATAATACTGGTAGACCTAATTGCACTTGCCTTTCTGATTTCTCATTCCCTATCTTCAGAGGAAAAAGAACTCCCCAAAGAGCTGAATTTATGTGCTGAAGTTGCAAAGTTACATAAATGTCATTTCCATTTGCATGTACAGATGCTCACAGGCACAAAAATAGCATGACTAAAAAGTAATCTGGTGGAAATCATGTTAAAATTTAGTTCAAAGTGTATTTTAGTTCCAAATCCCAATTCAAAAACTTAATGGGTCAGATTCTCACAATTCAGTTCAATTATCTACACATTTATTGAGGATCTGCTAAGCACAAAGGTACTTTACTGAATTTTCGGTAATAAATTGACAACCCTAAGGAGCAGAACTGCAACCATGGGCAGATAGTACCAGGGAGATTATATATAACTATCTGCTAAGCAAAGAGATAACTACATAAATTTGGAATGGGCTGCCAAGTGAACTACTGTATCATGAGCTGGTTATGCCGTACAGATTTTAAAAGTGCCCTGTTGGACCATGTGGTCCTTAGCAACCTTCCAATATTTATTACAAAGAGAGTTAAAACATAGACCCTGATATGAAAGGGCTTCCAATGTAGGAAATGGATGATGGAGATTGTTATCATTGTCATCCAATTAAGGGCTTTCTTTGATTTAAGCTACCATTTCACAAGCTGTTTTGCTTAGAGAGCAATATCTCTCCAAGTTCATGGTTCCTAGAAAACAAAATATTACAGGGTCAAATAAATTTCAGGACCACCATATTACTATACTTCTCCCTAGTACTCTCCTAAAACTTCACAATGTACATTAGCAAACTGCAAGTTCTGAGATTTCTAGTTTCATTGTAAATCTTCATTCATTTACTCAACAAGAACTATAATGGACATGCATTATGTTCCAAGTACTGCATTAGGCATCAAATACAAATTCTAGCTAGAGAAAATACCATATGAATGGTAAGGTTATAAAGTGAAGCACACTACATAACAGAAACATATACTTTGTGTATTGAATAGGGTGCAACCAATGTCCCCACCCCCCATAAACATAGTGCTTGTTTTGTTCTGACCACCTGTTCATGCAGACCATATTTGGGCATTTATGTCTGGTGATATACATAATTTTATAACCCTGCTTCTTCCCCCCCCCCCCCAACATGAGGCTCTGACAATGAAATTAAGAAATCAGGATGTATTGACACAAGTAACAACATGGGGTCTATGTGCTAAGTGTCAAAAACAAACGAGTAAACAAATGCTACGAGGACTGATATTCAAAGAAAGTCTGATGACCAAGGGTGGAGGCAGGAAAATATAATGGGGCAGCAGGGCTTGAGGTGAATTCTGAAGAAGTAGGCTTAATGCAAAAGACCTGCACAAAGTTGGAGGGGTCTCACAGGACAGTTTCCTACTTGACGTGTTCAAAGATGAGTGGGAACATTGTAGATTTCAGGATAAGTCTAGGATAAGCAGCAGCAGCAGAAAATATGTGGCCAATACACCACTTGACTGGATTTTGTGCAGGAAAATAATAAAAATACAGCTGTGGGACTTAATTGTCCAACAAACATGAGGAAAGCATCTTCTCTGCAATAACATGAAGACATTAAAGAATTTAGAAGGACAGAGGGAGGTATTATAGACAAATAAATTTCACAGGAATTGGTAAAATGATACAGCTGAGAAGTTATAAGAGAGATACAGTCAAGGTAAGAAGAGATATTATAAATTAGTGAAAGTCTGAGTCTTAGCTGGTTACTAAGTATAAAGTAACCTTGCCAGTCCTAGTTTCTCCATATTTCCTATCAGTACCTGAAAGCATTCTATTAAGTTTTTGATAATACACCTGCTATCTATTTCCACTGGAATATAAGGCGCAAGAAGGTAGAGAGTTTGTCCAGAACAATGGCTAGCCCTCGGTAAGTATCTTTCTAATGAATCAAGGACTCTATTTATGGGTTGTCTTTTGAAAGGACAAAGACGAAAGTATCTTCATTCACAACGATCTTACCTGAAACTCAGCTTGGCAGAATGAACCCATTGTTTTCTAGTACAGTACCCAGGCATTTATTTAGATACAGTCTTTTTGTATGAACAGCAAAGATAAACTATTCTGATGAAATAATCTTGCATAATAGAAGAAAACCAGAGCAGGAATAAAGAAGCCTAGATTCTGGTCTTAGCTCTATCTCAAAGTGACTGGCATTTTATCTCTTGGGACCTTATTTTCATCATCAAAGGATAATTTTTCAAGTCACTACAAGGACTAAAACTTTATAATTCCAAAAAAGAGCGTATGAGCTATATAGGTGCAGTAGTTTCTATTCCTTCAGAATTTTGTAAGACATACAGTCTCATTCTACCAAACATAAAAAGCAAAAGCAAACTGTGTTCCTTATATGTGAACAACTTCTCTTGCCCCAGGGTAATTCAAGCTAGCCTATTTTAGAAACTGGAATTTATAAATTTATAAATTCTCTTTTATCCTATCTGAAAGCTGAAGCCAACTTTGAAATTATTCAGAATGATAGATTATTAGATCGGAGAGGAATGCGAGAAATCATCTAATCTACCTCCTAGTAATTTACAATTTAAGAAATGGAGGCACATAGCCGCCAAAAAAAAAAATTAAAGAGGTGTCAGGGATCAGATCGCAAAGCTTTTTGTGAGCTACATTAAAGAATTTGGAATTCGTCCTATGTGAAATGGGAAGTGTTTTAAGAGCGGATCAATTGAACCAGTTCTGTGTTTTTGGAAGATCACTCCAACACAAGCTTATATAGTTAATGAGTGGCAATCATAAAAAGAAAGATGTTTCCAGACCCCAGGTCCAAATCTAATGTTCTTTTGGTCTTTAGACTGTTTCCAGACTCATGCATAATGTCCCCCCTCCCTCACATCCTCTGCCACATCCATGAACTACCCCATGTTATACCTCTGATGTCACTGATATATATATTTTTTAAAGCATGGTGTATTTCTAAGGTGACAATATTTATCTCAATTTTGCCCTGTAAAAAACTATATTAGTATGTTAATTAATGCTCACGCTTTCTTGCTCAGCCAATAAAACCTTGAAGTGATGCCATTCAACTGCAAGGACTCTACATACTGAAAGATAATAAAAATTGATATGGGTTACTGCTAAGTCTTTGATCTTTGCCCAGCCAGTATTACCAGCTGTGTAATACTGGCTGGGCAAAATTGGCAAAGAGATCAATAACTTAATTAACAAACCAGGAAAAAAGGCTAAGTTCTGAGAAATGTAATTCTGGAAAGAGATTTGAGAGTAACATTTGGAAAGATAAGAATATTATTAAAAACATAAAATTTGCAAGTGAAAGTAGGCTGCTGGGTGAAAAATCAGTAAAGAATAAATTAAAACGTCATTTATAAACAAGCTACTCTTGAAAGAAATTGCTAGCAATCCTGTTTTAAAGTCAGTGACATTAATAGGTTTGTTTACCAAATATTAATTTTTAGGTATTAATAAATATATCTGAAGAAATCTCGGACTAAAGATGGAGGACTAGAGGCAGCCTGCACATTCTGCTACCAAGAAGAGGACCCAGAGTTGCAGGTGGATGGCCACTTGAGGCTGGGGATTCCTGGAAACAGCATTGGAATTTTTGGAGAAGCAACAGGGGACAATCAGTGTGAAGGAGGTGGTGAGAGGACAGTCCACTTGGCAAGATGAGAAGGTAGTTGGGGAGGCGTCCACCTGGAAGGATAGGAGGAGAGACCCTAGGACTCCAGGGGGAACTCCTGTGGGAACTGTGGCTTGAGCTGAGCTGTGAGGACACCCCCCAACACTGCCACTGACCTCGAGCTAACCCAGGACCTGCTTGGAGTCTGCCCTGCAACACTGCCGCAGAGAGCAAGCATGCAGGAACTTGGTGGCTCCTGTTCCCACGTTACTGCAGCAACACCATTCCTAGTTCTTAGGCTCAGAGCACTAGGTCTACAAAGGGCTTGGCTTCTACTGCAGTGGCGACCAAATCACCCCAGCTGAGCCAGGCAGGGAGCAGGAGGAGGGGGACACTCCTATGAGTTCTGTGCCTGACAGCCAAGCATCCCTTCCCCTCATGAGGGATCTGAGACAACAGGCACCACACACACCAGCAGAGAAGCCTTGCAGCACTACCTCCTCATGACCTAAGAAGCAGGAGAGCCCCAGCTGCCCAGTGGCTGGCCTGGCCCCTAACGGCCCCCAAGCTGCCACCCAGTCCCATATCTCAGGGCCTGCAGCTCATCCCTGAGGTTCCCAGCTGCTGCCAGCCCTGCAGCTCATGTTCTCAGGCTCCCCTGCTGCCATCAGGCCTCCTGCTTCCCCACCTTCAAGACTCCTACATTGCTACTGCAACCCCATAGCCCCAACCCCACAGCTCCTCCCAGCTGTTTGGTGACAACCTCCTCCATGCTCAAATGCACTGCTAAGAACCCACTATCCTTGAGCTGTCATCATACTTGGAACCAGCTGCCATTGTCACTGCTGTGGGGAGACTCTGGCCGAACAATCTCTGGCAATGCCAGCCTCTGTGTAGTGGGACTAGCCTAGCCCACAATCTGAGCTTCACAACCTACCAGGCTGCATAACATTCATCCAGCACAGGCCTGGACTGTGACAGTCAGAAGGGCTCAGGCCAACACAGCTCAGCCACATCACAGGCTCAGTGCCTCCGCCCCTCCCCTGCAAGGTCAGTCATCCAGAGTAGGTTAGAAAATCTGCTGCCTAAGTAGGAGATTTCCAAGCAAAGAACAGGTGTGTTGCAAACCTGTCTGCCCTGAGCTGAAAGAAGGGGATTCCAATGAAAAGACAGCAGCAACAGAACTGTGGCAACACGAATAAATGAACTAGTTCCACACCACCAAGGGATCGAAATGTATCTACAGCAATGGACCCCCAACCACAAGGAAATTGTAAAAATGTTAGAAATGGAATTCCGAATATGGGTGGCAAACAAGATGAATGGGATTAAAGAGAAACTTAAAAGTCAAGGCAAAGAAGCCAAAAATATATGTCAGGACATCAATGAAGAAAAATTAAAAAGTCGCTTCAGACCTAGACAACATCAGAAAGGACAAAAGATAACTTTATGAAATGAGTCATTTTCTAGAATTCCAAAATGTAACAGAATGCTTCAGCAACAGATAACAGCCCGAACAGCCAAACAAAAATGGCAAATCTGGAGATATCACATTATGTGACCTCAAATTATACTATGAGGCTACAGTAACCAAAACAGCACTATACCAGCATGAAAGTAAAGTCACAGGCAAACAGAACAGAATAGAGAACTCAGAAATGAAACCACCTACCTAAAACCAACCAATCTTTGGCAAAGCAGACAACAACATATAAAGGAAAGGATGTCCTTTTCAATAAATAGTCCTGAGAAAACTGATAGCTACCTGCAGAAGAATGAAACAAGAGCCCTGTCTCTTACTACATATGAAAAAAAACTCAATATAGACTTAAATGTAAGACACTAAACCCTAAAATTCTAGAGAAATACATAGGAAAAACTCTTACAGACACTGCCAAAGAATCTGTGACTAAGACCCCCAAAGGCACATAGAGCAACAAAAAAGTAAACAAATGGGACTTCATTAAACTGAAAACCTTATGCATAGCAAAGGAAATGGTTAAGAGAAAAGACAGCCAAGAGAATGGGAGAAAATATTTGCAAAAGATACAGCCAACAAATAGTTAATGTCCAAAATCTATAAAGAATTCAAATAAATCAACAAGAAAAACAATGACTCCATTAAAAAGTGGGCAAAAAATATAAACAGAAGTTTTTCAAAAGCAGATAGACAAATGGCCAATAAATCTATGAAAAAAGGCTCTACATCACTAAGCACCAGGGAAATGTAAATTAAATCCACAGTGACATACCACTTCACTCCTGTTAGAATGGCCATTATAAAAAGACAAAAATCAATAGATTCGGGCAGGGATCCAAAGAGAAAGGAATACTGATATACTGTCGGTAGGCCTGCAGATTAGTAGAACCTCTATGGAAATAATATGGAGACTCCTCAGAGAAATAACAGTACCCCTACCATTTGATCCAGCAGTTGCATGACTAAGTATCTATACAAACAAAAAGGAGTCATTTTATCAAAGAGACACCTGCACTTGAATGTTTATTGTAGCATAAATCACAATTGCAAGTGCTCAACAGTTCATGAGTGGATAAAGAAAATTTGGTATATATACTACATACTGTAGTATAGTGCGTAGATATGCTATAGTATATCTACATATACTGTAGAGTACTACTCGGCCAAAAAGAAGGAATGAAACAATGTCTTACCAGCCACATGGAAGGAACTGGAGGGCATTATCCTAAGTACAGTATCCCAGGAAGAGAAAAATAAACACCATGTATACCCACTAATAATTGGTTGATGAACATACAAGGCCACAAAGAAGAGTAAAGGTCACTGGAATCCAAGAAGAGGGGCACGCTGGAGAGGGGAGGGGTACAAATTTACCTGTTAGGTACAGTGAAAACTATTCTGGTGATGGATACGCTATTCTTAATAGATACAGCATTCTCACCTTTGGGAACCACTGAATCTAAAAAACAGACATATGCAGGGCAGCACCTATGACTCAAAGGAGTAGGGCGCCAGCTCCATATACCAGAGGTGGCGGCTTCAAACCCAGGCCCAGCCAAAAACGGCAAAAAAAAAAAAAAAAAAAAAAAGACACATGCAGAAGAAAAACTTGAGACAAGATTGAGACTGAGTCATAAAATAATATCCATGGAGAATGATGAGAGAATTTGCAGTATTAAAGAATGGAGGAATAAAAGCATGTGGACTTTGTCCGTATAATATTTTCTTTTTTTTTTCTTTCTTTGTTTTTGAGACAGAGTCTCCCTCTGTCACCCTGGGTGGAATGCATGACATCATAGCTCACAGGAACCTCAAACTATTGGGCTTAGACAATACACTTGTCTCAGCCTCCCGAGTGGCTGGGACTACAGGTGCCCACCATAACACCTGGCTATTTTTAGAGATGGGGTCTCGCTCTTACTCAGGCTGGTCTCGAACTCCTGAGCTCAAGCAATCTATCTGCCTTGGCCTCTTAGAGTGCGGAGATTACATGCTTAAGCAACCACACCCAGCACAATATAATGTTTCCTGAATTCCAAGGTACTAACTCAGACACCAATAGGATAACAGTATCTGTCCTTGCAGGGTTCATAGTCTTTCTGAAAAAAAGACAAGTTAAAAAAAACTGTAATGAAACTTTGACAAAGATAGTACCACCTAAAAAACAAAGTGATGGTTCAAAATCTAGCATTTCAGGCAAGGAGAACGCAACTACAGGAAAAGTAGAGTTAGTCAGGTGAGATGGCAGGAAAAAAGCATTTCAAACAAGTGACCTATGGATACACTGATAAGAAATTGAAAGAATTTGCTATGTTTGAAGACTACGAAAGCAGTCAATGTGGTAATAAAATAAGCAAGAGCTATTTTGTATGAAAGTCTTGGACACTGTGTAAGAGTGACATTATCCTATGAACAATGGTAATCACTGAAGTTTCAAAAATCATTTTAAAATATATCACAGGCACACAAGGTGTAAAACTTAAAAGATGCAATAGAGTATACAGTGACAGTAAATCTGACTCTCAGCCACTCAGTTCTCCCATGGTTAATGCCTGTGACAACCACTATTAGCAATTTCCTATGTAACTTTCCAGATATATTTATTCTATGCCTTTTTTAAGCTTACACTTGGCAGGAGGGGTGCATGCATACTTGTCCTCTGAAGGGTGTCCAGCAAGGGAATGAGATGATATGAATTGCTAAGCAGTATCTTTTTCACTGTAGGGTAGAGGACAAATTAGAGAAGAATAAAAGTGGAAGCTAAGAGGAAGCTCAGTGCTTCAGTTCTGTGTCTATAATAGCATAATATGCAGGGAGTGTGGCAGATCAAAACACATACACAACATCTACAATCACTTGCATTCTGGGACTCACTAGGAGCCTGAAGGCTAGGGAGGGAAGTGCTCAAGGATTACATCCTTCTTTTTTAAGGACGAAGATGGTTCATGCTGTGGGAGGCTAGAGGAATGCATTTGGGTTACAGAGAAGCAAGGTTTTAGATATGTTAAATTTTAAGTGCTTATGACATATCCAGATAGAAATGTCCCAGAGGAGATATACGGGCCTATGGCTCATTCAAGAGAGGACAGGCTGGAGATCAAAATTTGGGAGAGATATACAGAGAATGTTAGACATTCTGCTAGATGGCATCACCGAGGGAGAGGATTCAGAATGAGGGAAAAGAATTGGTGCATCTTAGCAGGGTACTGGCGAAACTTATTAAAGGTAGAGTATTAATGTCTTTATATAGTGATCAAGGAAATGCCATGAAGGATATCTGTAACAGTATGATCAAAATATTTCTGAATGTATATGAATCGTGCCCT
>CAUYON010048404.1:0-34274 GCA_963573935.1 Arctocebus calabarensis
CAGCATACTTAACAGTCTCGACAGTATACCTTGGCTCGGATCCTGTGCCTCAGTGGGCTAAAGCCCCAGCCTCGTACCCTTGAGCGGGCGGGTTCAAATCCAGCCCGGTCCCACCAAACAACAATGATGGCTGCAACCAAAAATGGCTGGGCATTATGGCGGGCACCTGTAGTCCCAGCTACTTGGGAGGCCGAGGCACGCGGCTCGCTTGTGCCCAGGAATTGGCGGGTGCCGTTAGCTGTGATGCCACAAAACACTATCCAGGGTGACTGCTTGTGGCTCTGTCACAAAAAAAAAAAAAAAAAAAAAAAAGAATACTAGCCAATAAATATTGCTAAAAACAAAAGTTAATATTTATTGGTTCTACATTTTCTCACCTCACACAATCCCAGTTGACTTTGTCAGCTAATTACTCAACATATTTATAGAGCCCTCTTTTTTTTTTTTTTTTTTTTTTTTTTGTGCGACAGAGCCTCAAGCTGTCAACCTGGACAGAGTGCCTTAGCATCACAGCTCACAGCAACCTCCAATTCCTGGGCTCAAGCAAGTCTCTTGCCTCTGCCTCCCAAGTAGCTGGGACTACAGGTGCCCGCCATAATGCCCAGCCATTTTTGGTTGCAGCCATCATTGTTGTTTGGTGGGCCCGGGCTGGATTTGAACCCGCCAGCTCAAGTGTACGTGGCTGGCGCCTTAGCCCGTTGAGCCACAGGCGCCGAGCCTATAGAGCCCTCTTAACAGAGTAAAAGCAGGCAGGGCTCAGTGTCTCATGCCTGCAATCCTAGTACTCTGGGAGGCCAAGACCCATGGATTGCTGGAGGTCAAGAATTCAAGAAGAGCCTGAGCAAGACCGAGACCCTATCTCTAAAAACTAGCTGGCTAACTGGCCACTGTGACCTGCACCTGTGGTTCCAGCTACTCAGGAGGCTGAGGCAAGAGCACCACTTGAACCCAAGAGTTGAAGGTTGCTGTGAGCTATGACACCATAGAACTCTACCGAGAGCAACATGATAAGACTCTGTCTCAAAAACAACAACAAAAGTATTAAAGCAGAAAAGACATGGTGTTTCACATCAGAAAATTAATAAAAGATGTCTGGCTAATAGACCAACACATAAAGTAACTGAAATACTTTTAGAGATTACAAAATGGGTCAGTACCATCTGATGATTACTGCCAATAGGAACATGCACATTAGTCAGAAATTAAGCTCTAAAGAAGAAAAGAAAAAAAGACCTCCTCTGATTTTTACATAGAACGACCACAACAGAAACTCTTATAATTAAGAAAGGACATTTCTATAGCTTACCTACACCTATTCCAAATTAGTCCTCTGGAATAACTCAGAACAATTCTGACATGGCAACCTTCACTTCCTAGAAGATGGCTTCCAGCTCTACTTTCAGTCTTCCCTTCCTCAGGTTACTGAATTATTCCAACCACAGGATGCTCTTCCTATCCTAGCTATGTTCTTATGAAATTTTCCATGATTGAGATTATATGAATGTAGAATTAGATTGTGTTAATATTTTTAACAGCAGTGACAATATTGTTTACCTGTATACTCTTTTTCTTTTTTTTTTGAGACAGAGTCTCACTTGGTCACCCTCATATTTTAAATGTCCTAACATATTACATAAAGACAACCTTGAATATTTTCCATTGATTTCATTACACAAGAAATATTCAAGTTTATAATTTATTTATTTATTTATTTATTTATTTATTTATTTATTTATTTATTTATTTTTGAGACAGAGCCTCAAGCTGTTACCCTGGATAGAGTGCTGTGACGTAACAGCTCACAGCAACCTCCAACTCCTGGGCTCAAGCGAGTCTCCTGCCTCTGCCTCCCAAGTAGCTGGGACTACAGGTGCCTGCCACAACGCCAGGCCATTTTTTGGTTGCAGCCATCATTGTTGTTTGGCGGGCCTGGGCTGGATTTGAACTGGCCAGCTCAGGTGTATGTGGCTGGTGCCCTAGCCTGTTGAGCTACAGGCGCCGAGCCCAAGTTTATAATTTAGAGAGTATTAAAATTTTTTTTCTTTTTTACATACACATGTGTTTATTAGGTTTCCACTTTTGCCTTCACAAAATTAAAAAGCCTTAAAATTTAATAACAAGAACAATGTTTAAGATAAGGACCAGAAACAAAAACCTCGTAAAGAACGAATGAAGATAAATACATTCAGAAAAGAAATCAGATGATTGCTGCATCGAAATATTAAGCAATAATAATAATAATGAGAAGAAAGTAACATTCACATTGTCAAATAAAAGTATGTCATTGTAGAATGCTTTGACTCTGAGGTTCAGTATAAGGTCATCAGTTAACATCTTATTATTTTTTTTTCAAAGTCTCAAAAAATAGACAAGTAATATTTATAAATAAAAGTAAAAGATAATTTCAAAAACAGATCATGCCATTTCTAAAAAAATTTTAAGGGATCATTTAAAACATCTTCTTTCACCATTCTTTTCTTTTCCTTCTTTATTTATTTTTTTGTTTTAACCTGCTCAGCCTCCTGTGAGGAAAGCATAACCTGTTCTTATTGGTTGTTCAGTTTTTTAATTGAAAATATGACAGAATACTTTTGGACTTTTATTATTGTCATTCTTTTACTTAGTAGAAATTTTTCCATGCAGAAAAGCCACAAAAAGGTAAACACTCAATTTCCATGATTATCAACATATTGCCAATCATGTTTTCTCTATCCTCCTCAGTGTATTTGAAAGCAAATATCAGCATCATACTATTTCATCTTTAATTTAAACACATACTATGTATTAGAGCCTATTTTTCCATAACACTGTGCTTATCTCTTCTACTCCTCAAAATATACTAACATAATAGCCAAGCTTAATCCTCTATTATTCATGGTCTCTATGCTCACATGACACTAATTTTCCAACTCCAGGTCTTGGCATGCACTGCTTTCAATACCAATAGAAACTATGGGGCTGTCTGTGCACAGTGACTCATTCCTACACTCTTAGCACTCTGAGAAGCCAGGGCGAGAGGATCCCTTAAGGTCAGGACTTCGAGAAAAGTCTGAGCCTCTCTTTAGTGAGATCCCATCTCTACTAAAAATAGAAAAAAAAATTTTTTTAAATAGAAAAAAATTAGCCAAATGCAGCAGTAGGCATCTGTTGGCCCAGCTACTCTGGAGACTAAGGCAAGAGGATCACTTGAGCACAGGAATTGGTGGTTGCAGTGAGCTACGATGATGCCACTACACAGCAAGACTCTGTCTCAAAAAATAGAAAGAAACTAGGGGACTCTTATTCTAAAAATTGGATATTCTACTTTCATTAGATAATATTTCTTTGTTGTGCATTTTTATAATATTGCTGGCTGAAATTATGTTTATGCAACAGTGGAGCAATTTCATAAATTAAGTGGGTCACTGACATGCTGGTTAATAAATTCTGCTAGACAGATCAGACAGCAGTCCAATAAACAACCTTGCATAACTCACGGGATTTTTAAAATACTTTGCAAAAGCACTCTGCCTAAAGAAAGAGTGGAATAGCAATATTAACAGCCCCAAAAATCCACTTTTATTTTAAAGAAAGCATATAGGCTTTGCTGCCTAAATATAATTTTAAAGACTCTACTATTAGATTGATTCTCAAACTTTCACTAAAATTTAGCACAATGATGTTCAATTACTATTTAGTACATAGCATGAGCTCCTTTGAATCACTTTGAAAGTAAGGAAGAACTAGTTGGCAAGTACTGGAGTTGATTTTAGGGAATGACACATCTTAGGAAATTATGTGATTTATACCTTATAAGAAATCCCTAAAACATGCTAGAAAATTTGAAGGTTTGCAAAAATAGGAAAGTACCAAAAAATCATTAAAAATTCCTAAGAGTAGCAATCATCATTATGCAGTGTTGAAAATCCTTCAAAAAGTCATGGGAGAAGTTAAGCATAAAATCTTCCTTAAAAGTAGTCTACAGACTATTCCCTGGGAAGTTGCTAAAAACATTTCAATAAGGAAACATGAAAGAAACTGTAAAATATTAGTGGATGATTGGGTTGGGAGTATGGGGGCTTGAGGAATGTAATGAGAGAGTTCTAAAGACGGAGTAAGGAAAAGGGAGGTTTGCATACTTTACTTTTCATCAAACCACTTCAAATTTTCAAAAACCTTTTCACTTAGATTCTAACATAATAAACCTTACCCTAATTTCCACCAAAGGTTGGAGATGAAATTTCAGTACACTCTTTTATTTGATGTCATATATCAAACTTTAAAAAACAAAAACAAGGCAACAAAAAGTGTTCTTTAGCTTTTTTTAAAATCAGGCATTAATAAAAGCACTATTTCAAAACTTACATCTGAACCCACACTTCTCATGGTACTCTGCAGGACAGGCTTAGTCACGGAAAGTTTTCCATTCACTGGGCTATTTGCCACAGGAGCTGGTACCACATTCACCATGTGATTAGGTAGCTGCGAGACTCCTCCAGCAACAGCAAGGACTGGCTGAGCAGAGGGTAGAACTCCAGGTGCCTGAAGCTGCACCACAGTAGGCTGGGAGAGCAAAACAGTCTGACCTGTGTTAGAAAAAAAGAAAAGGAATCAGAGGGTGCACAACTATTTCGGCAGCAGAAGCAGTTTAACATTTAGGTCTCTTCTGCAGATGTCGTAGGTAAGATCAACACCAAGGAATTTGTCACCAGTAATTAAAATATGATCCATAGCAACACACACTCATGGTATCTTTGTTGCTGTGTTTTTAATGGAACTAACTTCTTTCTCTTTGAGTTATCACTAACAATATATATCCATAGTTGTCTTTCTTAACCATATAACAAGTTTGCTATTATGCCACATGCACAGATGTCCCAAGAATTAATTTCTGAAATGTATTAGTGCTAAAAAGATGTCATGTTATAAATAATAATCCATTACACTGGCCAAGGAAACCATATATGTAGTATTTTAAATTAATAGGATTTTCTAATATATACAACACCAAAAATATATACAGAGACCCATTTTAATTCAATACTGAAAGGAAGAGGCATAAATAAAAAAATCAAAAGATAAAAATCTTAGCTAACAAGCACAGTGAATGTAAATCAGTAATTTAAAATAGTCTATGTTAAAGGTCATAATGTATCCTAAAATAAACAACCACCACCCCCACCCCGCCAAAAATAATAGTGTGTAAATAATACCAATCTTCCTACCCACTAAACCCCTAAAAATGGCGTTCAAAATCTCTCTGGAGTTTTTACATTTATCATTAAGTTCATGCTAATTGAGGAGAATTAGTCCAGGTTGAATATCTCTAATTTGAAATCCAAAATGTTCCACTTATGGCATGCTACCATAAGTGGAAAATTTCACATTTCTGGTCCCAAGCATTTCAGATAAGGGACACTCAACCTGTAATAACAATGATGAAGAAGTTACTCTGTAAACAAAGCATTAACTCTGTGGACAATATACCCACAAGATCAGGCACAGTGGCTCACACCTATAATCCCAGTAACCCTGGAAAGCCGAGGTCGGAGGATCCCTTGAGCTTAGGAGTTCGAGATCAGTCTGAGCAAGAACAAGACCCTATCTCAACAAAAAATAGAAAAATTAGTTGGGTATGGTGGTGTACCTGTAGTCCCTGTTACTTTGGAAGCTGAGTCAGAAAGACTGTTTGAGCCCAGGAATTGGAGATTGCAGTACGCTATGATAACACCACTGTACTCTAGCTTGGGTGACAAAGAAAAGAAAAAAGAAAGAAAGAAAAAGAAATGTCTAAGAAACAAACCTCATTGTTAAGGAGACAGATGACTCTGGAGGAAACATTTTAAAAAGCCATCCAGTAGAGGACCTACTTCTTGGTACCTCCACTGCTTCTGATGTTTCTTCTCACCTAAAGGAATACAGCCTAATGCAACCTTTTAATCAAAACATAACATTGCAGGTGGAGTGAAAGCTCACTGTTTGTTGCTATTACTATCTAACAGGTGACACTAGAATTCTAGTGATTCTATTGTGCTGCTTAGTAACCCTGAACGTATTATTTTTTCACTGTATTAATGGTATGTCATAGTTCCTACTGTTAATAACATACATAAATAAGTGTAAGGAAATGATTCCTTATCAGGAGCATATAAGAAATGCCAAACTATCAGACTGACATAGGTGGTTTAGATAGTGACACCTTTACTTTCTGATAGTTCAAAGTACACAAACTTTGTTTCATACACAAAATTATTAAAAATATTGCATAAACTTATCTTCAGACTATGTGTGTAAGGCGTACATGAAATATAAACAAATTTCATGTTGACACTTAGGTTCCATCCCCAAGCTACCTCATTTATATGCAAATATACCAAAATTTTAAAATATCTGAAATCCAAAATACTTCTGGGTCTAAGCATCTCAAATAACATATACTCAACTTGTATCATTTACCTAAAGAAGACTTATACAACTCATAACACTAATCTATGAAAATTTTTACTTGCCTGCTAAGTGATTCCTTTCAGATCCCTCTGGGCAGATTTTTATAAGGTGTTGGAAGCTTTGCCTAATATCCACAGCTACTTGGGCCTACCTAACATAATAAAGGCACTACAATAATAAGGAACTAAAATTTCATATAAATTTCTTCTTCTTCTTTTTTTTTGAGACTTCAAGCTGTCACCCTGGATAGAGTGCCTTGGCATCACAGCTCACAGCAACCTCCAATTCCTGGGCTCAAGCGAGTCTCCTGCCTCTACCTCCCAAGTAGCTGGGACTACAGGCACCCGCTACAACACCCAGTAATTTTTTGGTTGCAGCCGTCATTGTTGTTTGGTGGGCCTGGGCTGGATTCGAACCCACCAGCTCAGGTGTACGTGGCTGGTGCCTTAACCCATTGAGCCACAGGCACTGAGCCTATTATTATTCTTTAAGGGAAAAAAAAAAAGCACTATGTTTTCAGACAGTTTATCACAACCTACGTAAAACTCAGCTCAATATTTCAAAAGATCAGGAAAAACTAAAAATCAAAATAATGCTTCAGAACACCTGTCTGTAAGAACTTTTGTTTAAGCTACAAAAGATTACTTTTATAAAATCAAAGTCTTTGCCTTAGATAGCCTCAAAAAGTACCCTAAAATAGCATAATTTAATTAATACATTTTATCCCAGGTAAGTTAGAGGAAAGATCTAAAACTGATAGATTTTTGAATATGTATAATTTATTTGGGCATAAAGGATCACTAAATATTTTTATCTTCTGATTTTCCCTTAGACTAACTTCTTTTATGAAATAAAAACATGGAAATGGCTCATAAGAGGATATAAATATACTTAGGTCAAATATGCAAACAAATAATCACTAAATAAAGCAAATAGCTTATGACTAAGTAAGTTTCTAGCAACACTTAATAAGAAATTATAGCCAATTTGACACTTGAAAAAGACAAACTTATCATAATATAAAACTTAAACCAAGGGTTCCCACCTCTGAAATAAGAAATCTTTTTTAATATCAAAAAATATCATGGTCAGCTAGGTACAGTGGCTCATGCCTATAATTCTAGCACCCTAGGAGGCTGAGGCAGGTGGATCACTTGGCCTCAGGAGTTTAAGACCAGCCTGAGCAAGAGCAAGACCCCATCTCTACTAAAAATAGAAAAATTAGATGGACATTGCACTGGGCACCTGTAGTTTCAACTACCCGGAAGACTGAAGCAAGAGACTCACTAGGAGTTTGAGATTGCTATGAGCTAGGCTGATGCAATGGCACTCTAGCCTGGGCAACAGTGAGACTTTGTCTCAATTAAAAAAAAAAAAAAATCAGGCTGGGGACAGTGGCTCATGCCTATAACCTCAGCATTCTGGGAGGCCGAGGCAGGTGGACTGCTTGAGCTCAGGAGTTCAAGAACAACCTAAGCAAGACCAAGACCCCACCTATAAAAATAGCCAGATGTTGTTGCATGTACCTGTGGTCCCAGCTACTTGGGAGGCTGAGGCAAGAGAATGAGATCCACTTGAGCCCAAGAGTTTGAGGTTGCTGTGAGCTATGATGCTATAGTACTCTATGGAGGGTGACAAAGTGGGACTCTGTCTCAAAAAAAAAAAAAATCAGGCTGGGCTCAGTGGCTCACGCCTGTAATCCTAGCAGTCTGGGAGGCTGAGGCGGGTAGAATGCCTGAGCTCAGGAGCTTAAGACCAGCC
Organism: Arctocebus calabarensis; assembly: GCA_963573935.1. NCBI lineage: Eukaryota > Metazoa > Chordata > Mammalia > Primates > Lorisidae > Arctocebus > Arctocebus calabarensis. The sequence goes on from CAUYON010048404.1 coordinate 8,188, forward strand.
TGAGCAAGAGCAAGACAGGAATTGTAATGGGCACCTGTAATCCCAGCTAAAAATAGACAGGCATTGTAGCAGGGACCTATAGTTACAGCTACCTGGGAGGCTGAGGCAAAAGAATTGCTTGAGCCCAGGAGTTTGAGGTTGCCATGAACTATGATGCCACAGCACTCTACCAAGGGTGACAAAGTAAGACTGTCTAAAAAAAAGCATGGTCACCAAAAATGATCATGATTGTCCTTTCAGATTCTGTGGATTGAGAAAATACATGATAAAAAGGCTATTAAGAACTGAGTAATAATTTAAAATGAATTTGGAGCTTATTAAGCAGAAGCATAGCTATAAAAATTTGAAAAGCAGCTATATGAAGATATATGAAACAAAGTATTTGCTCACAGAAAATTCCTCCTACAAATATGGATTTACAGATGTTTTACACACTGCCACAATACTACTCCCATCTCCCACACCCAGGGTTATTTGTCTACAGGCAACTATTGACTTAAACCAATATTTTGAGAATATTGCAATATTACAATATACAATATTACATTATAAATGTAATGTTCTGCATTCTATGAGTTTAAAAATTAGATTGAAAGACCCCTAAGAATTAAACACTGCTCAATGAACTTTGGGACTATTTCAAAGAACATAAGTGGTAAACACAACGAATTAAGTGACTTATAAGAAAAAAATCCCACATCCCACTTCTAGCTCTAGTTAAAGATACAGGACTAGGAGGGAACACATGCAGATGGCTTTGTAATAGTTCCTAAACTATTCCTAAACAACCCAAGTCTGTACTGTCCAACATACAGTTATCACTATCGTCTTGCTGAGAGAACTGCATCACAGAGGGGAGGAGATGGAAGAATAACAAGGCAAGCCCTGTTACCCAACATGGCTGGACTCCTACAAGGCCACAGTTGCTTCCTTTTTTTTCATACTATACATCAAGCCCTTTCCTTCCAGAATGCTGAACTATACTCAAATTAACCAGCATCTAAATCAACTACCCTCTAAATATTCTAGGCATTTAAGACAGAATGGGGGAAAACAACTAAATTTCTATTACAGTGTGTTCAAGTGAAAAATATTAAAAAAATTGTGACTTGGCCAATGCCGACCTGAAAACAAACTATAATGCAAAGGACTGTTGGGGCCTTGAATAGTTACTTTGTGTTAATAACTATACTATCTGATATGAGAATGGCTATACCAGCTTTCTTTTGGTTTCCATTTGCATGAAATATTGTTTTCCATCCCTTCACCGAGTCTGAACGAATCCTTTTGGCTTAGATGTGTTTTCTGGAGATAGCAGATACCTGGCTTGTATTTTTTTTTATCCACTGAGCCAATTTATGTCTCTTGAGTGAGGAATTCAAGCCATTCACATTTACTGAAAGAATGAGTAAGTGTGGATTTCTGTTCAGCCTGTTAAGTAGAACTTTGTTGCTTTGTTTTACCTCTTTGCCTCTGTGGTAGCTAGGTTCTGACCTTTAGCTTTTGATTGGTTTTACACTAGTGGGAGTCTACTGTACTGATCCATGTATAATGCAGTTCTGAGTACTTCCTACAGGGCAGGTCTGGTCTTAACAAATTCCATCTGTGTTTGCCCATCTGGGAAAGTCTTTATTTCTACCTCCATAAGAAATTTAGTTTTTCAGAACATAAAACTCTAGGCTAGCCCTTTATTCTGTTTGAAAAGATGGAAAAAAGGGGCCCAAGCCCTTGCTCCTTGTGAAGTCTCAGCTGAGAAGTCTGCATTTAGTCTGATAAGTGTTCCTTTGTAACTTACCTGATGCTTCTGCCTTATGGTCCATAGGAGTTCCTCTTCCATGTTAATTTTGGCCGTTCTGATGACTATATGTGTGGTAACACCTCTTGGTGATGACACTCCCAAGAGTCAGTTGTGCTCCTAGTACCTGGATGTCCAGATTTCTAGTAAGACCTGGTAAATTTTCCTCAAGTATTCCCTCAATTAGGTTTTCCAACCCTTACGTGTTTTCTTCTTTACCCTCAGGATGTCTGTGATTCTTATGTTAGGCTTCTTTACATAATTTCAAATTTCTTGTAGGCTTTGCTCATTCTTTATAGTCTCTGTTCTCTTTGGCTGATTTGTTTAATTCAAAGGTATCATCTTTTAGCTCTGAGATTCTTTCTTTTGCCTAATCTAGCATTTCCTTAATACTTTCTTCTGAATGAATTTTTCTTTCTTTCTTTCTTTTCTTTTTTTTTGATGCAGAGTCTCAAGGAGTCACCCTGGATAGAGTGCCATGTCATCACAGCTCATAGCAACCTCAAACTCTTGGACTTCAGCGATTCTCTGGCCTCAGCTTCTCAAGTAGCTGGGACTACAGGTGCCTGCCACTGTGCCCAGCTATCTTTTTTGTTACAGTTGTCATTGTTGTTTTAGCTGGCCCAGGCCAGGTTCGAACCTGCCAACCTCGGTGTATGTGGCTGGTGCCCTACTCATTGAACTATGGGCGCCACATGAATGAATTTTTCATTTCAAAAGCTCGGCTTGATTTTTTTTAATAATTCAATTTATTTAGTGAATTTTCATTCATTTCTTGCACTGTTTTTGTTGGTTTCTTTGTGTTGGGTTTCTATTTTCTCATGTATTTCATTGAACTTGCTTAAAATCCTTCCTTCCTTCATCAGTCATTTTGATATTCTTGTTTTGGTTGGTTTCCATTGGTACAGAGTTATTACTGTCTTTAGGGGGTATCCCTTCACTCTGACTTTTCATGTATCTGCAGATCCTTCACTAATTCCTTTTCATCTGGAGCAGCTTTTTCTTCTTCTACTTTTTTTAAATGGTAAAATGCTACTAATGTTGACATGGATTAAGTATAAAATGCCTTGCCTATACTTCCCTTCTTTCTTCCCTCTCCCCATTCTCAAATATATATACCTCTCTAGATAATATCACCTCTCTATAATCACCTCTCCAAATTGTGCTATAAAAACAGACAAGGTGCAATGCCTCAGATTAGCACATGCTCACAAAAAATAAACATAGTCCTCAGACCACAGGAAAGAACTGAAGTTCTAAATAACACATGATTCATATTTCTGGAACTGAAAACCTGCTCAGAAAAAGAATAGTTTGTCTTCTTGCTATAGGTAATCTGTCACTCAAACATAGCCAACAATCTGCTAACAGCAAATTCTTAGGAACACCCCCTATGTTAAATACTAGTCATATTAATCTGAGACTTGAACTTTTTATAGATATATTTTTATACCTTATGGGAACTATAATGAGGTTCTTTGTGAGTTTAAATTCTTAGTCTTTTGGAAGACACAGATCCTTTTGAGATCCTGATGAAAGCATTGGAGATTATCCCTAGAAATATTAACATATGAACATACACTAAATCTTACACTTTATTTCAAAAACTTCATGAATTCTTAACATCCATTTATAGATCACAAGAATACTGATTCAGGCTAGTCGTGGTGGCTCATGCCTGTAATCCCAACACTCTGGGAGGCAGAAGTGGGTGGATAGCTTGAGTTCATGAGTTTGAGACCAGCCTAAGCAAGAGTGAGACCCTGTCTCTAAAAAATAGCCAGGTGTTGTGGCAGATGCCTGTAGTCCCAACCACTTGGGAGGCTAAGGCAAGAGGATCACTTGAGCCCAAGAGTTTGAGGTTGCTGTGAACTATGATGCCACACCATTCCACCAGAGGCAAGAAAGTGAGTCTCTGTCTCAAAAAAAAAAAAAAAAAAAATGGGATTGCTATTTTTCATATGAAAAAGGTAGTAGTTTGATTCTGTAATGAGAAGGCAGTCATTTTAAACTAGTTTGTTTTATTTTTTTGTAAGGATTCACTGATGGACTTTTGCCAATCCATCCATCCATTCTCTCATCTAGTTCTTTCTTTTTCTTTTGAGACAGTGCCTCAAGCTGTCATCCTGGATAGAGTGCTATAGCATCGCAGCTCACAGCAACCTCCAATTCCTGGGCTCAAGCAAGTCTCCTGCCTCCGCCTCCCAAGTATCTGGGACTACAGGTGCCCGCCACAGCGCCCAGCCATTTTTTGGTTGCAGCCGTCATTGTTGTTTGGCAGGCCTGGGCTGGATTCGAACCTACCAGCTCAGGTGTACGTGGCTGGCGCCTTAGCCCGTTGAGCCACAGGCGCCGAGCCTAGTTCTTTATTACTATTATATTGTCTATGACCATAATAGAACAAAGTTAACTGAGTACCTGGAAATCAAATTTATGACTTTGTCCTCATTTAAAACTATGTTCTAAAGAAATGAACTAACTATTCACAACTGGAAATGTAGCCATAAAAGCAAATATAACTGGTGTTTACTTACAACCCATGCCCCATTAACACTTAGTCCTATTTGGTGCCAATGAACTAAATCCACTGAAAAGAATGTTGCACAAGTTTTCTCGTACTCAATGTATATGCATGACTACAACGATGACTAAACTGCCTAAGAAATCTCCATGTGCAAATGATTCCCATAGCTGAATAATACCAAATCCTCAGATTTCTTTCCAAAACTGATCTAAACTTCTTATAGAACCACAAGAATATGACGCCATCTGGTGGATAAAGCACAAAAACACACAAACTCTTAGCTAGCTAAAGGAAGTTTAGGTCTTCTCCAGAGGCCGCAGCTCAGTATCCTGTTTACTTAACCATGTAGCCTCCTCAGAGACTAAGTGCCTGATTCTACTGCTAAAACATACTTAAGACCTGAAATGAGCCAAAATATTTTAAATACTGACTACTCCTTAAAAATAAGAAAAGCACCTGGATGGAAGTGGAACACATTATTCTTAGTAAAGCATCACAAGAATGGAGAAGCAAGAATCCTATGTACTCAATTTTGATATGAGAACAATTAATGACAATTAATGACACAGTGGGGGTGGGGGAAGGGGAGAGCAGAGAGAGTAAGAAAGAGGGAGGAGTGGGGGAAAGAAGAGCAGAGAGAGGGAAGGAGCAAGGGGGTGGGGTCTTGGTGTGTGCCACACCTTTCAGGGGCAAGACATGATTGTAAGATGGTCTTTATCTAACAAATGCAATCAGTGTAAACTGGTTTCTTGTACTCTCAATGAGTCCCCAACAATAAGTAAAAAAAAAAAAAAGATCAGAACCACTAAACTCTCAGAATAAAATGTCATCAAGACAGTTTCCCAGATTTTCTTTGTCTTTTCAAGTGATTATTTAAAAACAAAAGCCTTCAAGACTAGTGTTTTCATAATTAAAAGTATTAAGAAAAAACAAGTATCAGATGTAATTGATGTACAGATGCCCTCCCTAATTAGCACAGGACCACATATTACTCACTGCTGCAATGTCTTCAGAACCAAGGACAATTCCTGACAAATGGCATGTGCTCAGAAATTATAATCTCAAAGGTACCTTTAGTGGGTGCAGGTTGTATACTGATAATTGGCTGCTGCTTTGTCAAAGGCATAAGTGCTGGTAGCGTCTGAATAATAATGGTTTTTGCTGGAACACTGGAGTGAGTCTGAGTCTTGGGTGTTGCTGGAAGCAATAAAGGCTTGGGCTGAATTGAAGGTTTTAAATTCATCTGAATTTTTTTCTTTGGAGTCAGTCCATTTTCTAGGGAAAAAACAGACAAACCACAAATTAAGCAAACCCTAAAAAACAGATTCTATCGCCTACCTTTCTCTATACATGATCCTGACTTCGGAGTAACTATCCTGAACTGGAGTTTAAGCACAGCTACTCTACATACTCTGGAGTGAAGTGAAGAAAAGTCCTTACACTGAGATTTTCCTTTCTGATTAAGCTGCACTTTGGGGTAGTAGATACATGAACTGCTAGAGAGAAGAGCTAAAATCCCTGAATAGAGCCTGGAGATAAAAAAGGTAGTAAGAAACGACATAGTTGAATGCCCCTCACATTCAGTACCTTTAACTGAAACTTTTCAATTTCTCCTGAAAATAATTGGGCCTGAGTCTATTTTAAAATATCTTTCAACAATCAAGACAGAGAAAACTGAAGGTTATTCCTTCCCTTTCTTCTTCATAGTAATCATCCTTAAAAAATAATACAGGCCCACAAATTTGAAAACAGCAAGCCAGCTTAATAAATATATGTTTAATCCAATATATTATTCTAAGAAATGAAACCTAAGCTCAGTTCAAAAGAGAAATAACCAAAGTTAAGAGATGGAGTAATACCAGTTTTATTCCTAGGACCAATGACGGGCTTATCTTCCTTCAGCAGTTCTGCTGAGGAGGGACTATTACAGCTTTCACTATATAAAGAAAGGGGTGACATCTGGGAACTAGAAGACAAATCCAACTCCTCCTGCAGCAAAATAAAATAAAAATTAATGTAGAAGGATATAACCCTTGGGAAGAAAATTACTCAGAAAGAGAAGACTCCAAAATATTTCAAGGGAAAGATGTGACATACTGTATTAGAAAACGTATCTATACATCCCATATCTATAATCAAGTACTAAGTGAGTATGGACAAATCAACATTGTGCATCAGGTACCAGAGGAACAATCATTCAAAATGTAGAGTAAGTCCACAGCACCCTCTTACATTAGAAATATAAATCATTGATCTGCTTCCACCTTTCCTCCCACAAACTTTTACATTACTTGGTTCCTAGTCATACAAGTACTTAGTATCATTATAAGGCAACATTTAAAATGCCAATATCCTTTCCCTGTAAAGTCTTATTCAGTCTTTAAGAAATATAAAAAGCAAAATAATTTAACTATTTTTATCCTTTCTACTTATTAACACTGACTTTGCCCTAAACATTGTGACAAAAAGATAAAAGAAATAAGAATAAAATAAAATAAAATAAAATAAGACAACGTGCTCAGTCCTACTATGAAACCAATTTATAGCTTTCCTAAAACCCAATTATAGCCCAAGAAGAAGGGGAACGGGGAGAGGGAAGGCAGGGGAGGGGGGAGGGAAGGATGGGTGGCGGGAGGGCAATTGGTGGGACCACATCTACTGTACATCTCAAAAGGGTACATGTGAAATTTAGTAGGTGTAGAATATAAATTTCTTAACACAATAACTAAGAAAATGCCGTGTAGGCTATGTTAACCAGTTTGATGAAAATATTTCAAATTGTACATAAAACCAGCACATTGTACCCCATGATTGCATTAATACACACAGTTATGATTTAATTTTAAAAAAAGAACAAAAGGGAGAAAAACAAACACTGAAAGAAATAGGGCTATTGTCTTTAATGAGTAAATTGATAATAACAGAGATATATAAAGAAAACAAACAAAATCAAATAAATGCCCCCCCAAAAAATAAAAAAAGAACGTAAATAAATGTTGAAAACAATCAGTAACTAAAGAAATGCAAATTAAAACAAAATAAAAATAAACAAGTTATGCCACAGGGCAAAAATCAGAAAGTAAGACAATGCTAAGCACTAGAAGAAAAGCAAGTTATAGGGAGTCTCAAGAACTTCTGAAAGGCCCACAGAACGCTAAGATAAGGCCAGGCGCAGTGGCTGTAATCCTAGTACTCTGGGAGGTGAGAGCCATAGATTGCCTGAACTCAGAGTTCTAGAGCAGCCTGACCAAGGGCAAGACCCTGTCTCTAAAACTAGCCAAGTGTTGTGGTGGGCGCCTATAGCCCCAGCTACTCAGAAGGCTAAGGCAAAAGGATCATTTGAGCCCAAGAGTTTGATGTTGCTGTGAGCTATAACACCATGGTACTTTGCTGAGGGCAAAAAGAGAGACTCTGTCTCAAAAACTAAAAATAAAAAAGAACATTACAATAATTCTGGAGGGTGATATGAAAGCACTTATCAAATTAAATATATGGACATGTTACCACCCAACAATTTTACTCCTGGATATACATCCCAAAGGAATTCTCAGAGGACCACAAGGGAACTTTTTTTTTTTTTTGAGACAGAGTCTGACCCTGTTGTCCTGGGTAGAGTGCCATGGCATCATCATAGCTCACAGTAACCTCAAACTCAAGCAATCCTCTCCCCTCAGCCTTCCAAGCAGCTGGGACTACAGGTACCCACCACTAGGCCTGGCCAGTTTTTTCTCTATTTTTAGAGATAGGATCTTGCTCTTGTTCAGGCTGGTCTCCTACTCCTGAGCTCAAGTGATCCTCCCACCTCAGCCTCCCGGAATGCTAGGATTACAGGAGTGAGCCAATGCACCTGGCCTGGGAAGATGTTTTACAATACTCATTACAGTATAGGTAAAATGTAGTGAATGATACTTCAAATGTGCAGAGTTAGATACAACAGATAAAACAGTGTGCTGATTTTTTAAAGTAAATAGAAAGAGATCTAATATGTAATCATTCACATAAATTTTAAATATATGCATACAATTTAAATCAGTGAGAAAAGATGAGAAATTATTTTTTTGAGACATAGTCTCACTTTGTCCCCCTTAGTACTCTGGCATCATAGCTCACAGCCCTCAAGCTCCTGGGCTCTAGGGATCCTCTTGCCTCAGCCTCCTTAGTAGCTGGAACTACAAACACCTGTCGCCATACCCATTCATTCATTCATTCATTCATTCATTTATTTGGAGGCAGAGTCTCACTATGTTGCCCTCGGTAGAGTGCCATGGCGTCTCATAGCTCAAAGCAACCTCTAACACTTGGGCTTAACCAATTCACTTGCCTCGGCCTCCCAACTAGCTGGGACTATAGGTGCCCGCCACAACACCCAGCTATTTTTTGGTTGCAGTTGTCATTGCTGTTTGACAATGCTGGATTCAAACCCATCAGCTCCCGTAGGCTGGATTCAAACCCGTCAGCTCTTCTGGTGTATGTGGCCGATGCCCTTAGCTGCTAAGCTACAGATGCCGAGCCCGCCCAGCTATTTTTAGAAGCTGGGTCTTGCTCTTGCTCGGGCTGGTCTCAAACTCCTGAGCTCAAGCAAACTACCTGCCTTGGTCTCCCAGAGTGCTAGAATTACAGGAACAAGCCACCATGCCCAGTCAAAGACAACCTTTTTAATAAATGGTATTAGAATAATCCTTTGGGATAGTCATTTGGAAACACATAAAATTGGATCTGTATCTCACATCATACACCAGGATAATTTTAAATGAATCAGAGATCTCAATACTAAAAATAAAACCTTATGATAAATATGCATTAATAGTCACTTAGAAGGTATTCCTTCTTGAATATTTTGCTCCAAGGCTGCTAGATGGTATAAAGCAAGACCAGCATCCATGCAGAAAAGCAGCCTGGTAGAGTATCAGAGTCTGAGGAGGGTAGTGAGGGTGTTCACATTGGGGGCAGCCAAGGATAAGGAGCCAGAGCAGAGTGATGAGGGCATCCACATGGGAAACAGCCTGATTTACATGTCAGAGCCTAATGGAGACATGTTAAAAAAAAGAAGAAAAAGAAAGGCCAAGCATGGTAGCTCACGCCTGTAATCCTAGCACTCTGGGAGGCTGAGACAGATTGCTTGAAATCAGGAGTTTGACACCAGCCTGAGCAAGAGCAAGATCCCACCTCTAAAAATAGCTTGGCATTGTGGCAATGCTTATAGTCTTATCTACTCAGGAAGATGAAGCAAGAGGATCACTTAACCCCAAGAGTTTGAGGTTGCTATAAGCGATGAAGCCACAGCACCCTACCAGGGCAAGAAAATGAAACTCCATCTCAGTTAAAAAAAATAATAATAACATTAAGAGCTACTGTGAAGGGACTCTCACCGGCCAAATTCAGGATAATATAAAAGTGAGAATAAATAATTTAAAACCTATTCAACATAAGAAAAAATGAATCTATACTGATATTAACAAATAAGTGAATAAAGTTTGATGAGGAACAGGATATTTTTACATAGTTTTAAAATATTTCCTCATGAAATACTTATTTAGGGCAAAGGAAAAAAAAGAGTAACTTCACAGTGGAATAGCCTAGTTGACACTGCCTATCAAGTGATCAAAGTGAACATCATTAATAAGATTAACAGAATGGAGGTAATGATGGATCTAGAATTTCAAGGAGTAATTCAAAAGTTGTCTCAAGAATTCAATGAATTCAAAGACAAAATCACCAAAGATTTTGAAACATTGAAGCAAGAACTTGTAGCCCACAGAGATCTGAGAGATACAGTAGAATCTCTCAGTAACAGAATGGAGCACGCAGAAGAAAGGATCCCAGACATTGAAGACAAAGCTTTTGAATGCTCCCAAATGCTCAAAGAGGAAGAGAAGTGGAGAGCAAAAACAGACCATTCCCTGAGAGAATTGTGGGACCACTCCAAAAGAGCAAAAATTCGCCTTATCAAAAATTCACCTTATGATCAACAGCATCAAAAGGAAATGAGGTGGATACAGCACTTCTGAGACATTCCTGCCATGGACATAAAACCTGAATCTAATCTTGAGGAAACATCAGGCAAACTCCAAAGAGGAATATTGTTCAAAATAACTACCCTCTAATCTCCAAACGTGGCAATGCATGAATCTCAAGTGGATCCTTTTGATTTTCTGAACCAGTGGTCCCCAATCCAGGGCCATGGACTTGCCAGTCTGAGGCCTGTTAAGAACAGAGGTGTACAGCAGACCTGGGCTCTGCTTCCTGTCAGATACTCCATTCCTGAGCACTCCCTCAACCCCACCACTGGCCATGGAAAAATTATTTTTCATGAAACTGGTCCCTGTTGCCAAAAGGTTGGGAACTGCTAATCTAAAGGATGCCTGTGGGATATCTGGTACAATCTAAATGGGAGTTGAAAATTAGATAATAAGGCTCAGCGCCTGTGGCTCAATGGGCTAAGGCGCCAGCCACGTACACCTGAGTTCACGGGTTCGAATCCAGCCTGGACCCGCCAAACAACAAAGGTGGCTGCAACCAAAAAATGGTCGGGTGTTGTGGTAGGCGCCTGTAGCCCCAGCTACTTGGGAGGCAGAGGCAGGAGACTCGCTTGAGCCCAAAAACTGGAGGTTGCTGTGAGCTGTGATGCCACAGCACTCTACCCAGGGGACAACTTGAGGCTCTGCCTCAAAAAAAAAAAAAATTAGATAACAATGTATCAATGTTTCTTCTTCATTTTCATGTGTATATTGTAACTATGTAAGAAATATCCTTGCTTGAATGAAGTAGACATTAGGGATAATAGGCCATCAGGTTGGCAACTTACTCTCAAATGGCTCAGTAAAAACAAAGTTTCTTATACTTGCAACATTTCTATAAATTTGAGATTGTTCCAAAGAATTGGTATAAGAAAACAAGAATAAAAATACGAGTGGTGTGGTGGGCGGCACTTGTGGCTCAAAGGAGTAGGGCACTGGCCCCATGTGCCAGAGGTGGTGAGTTCAAACTCAGCCCCAGCCAAAAACGGCAAAAATAAATAAATAAATAAATATATATATGTATATGAGTGGTAAAAACTTTCCTCTGAGTGACCAAAAAACAGAAGAAATAAAATAGGAATGCCCAACTTGCAGCCCATGAGCTGCATGCTGATTTTGTGAGGATTTCTTTCCTTCTTTTTTTTTTTTTTTTTGCTGATCTGTGATCTTTTTTCACAAAAAAGTATGCATGGATCTTTTTTTGCTAATCAGCTTTCCTTAAGTGTTTGTGTATTTAATGTGTGGCCCAAGAAAACTCTTCTTCCAATGTGTGGCAGAGAAAAAAACAAAGGTTGAAAACCCCTGTAATAAAAGATCAATACTCTAGCCATAGAAAAAAGTATACCTAGTGAAAATGAACACAAGAAATAAGACTAAAAGACACATGAAAAATTCAAGAATAAATATTTGAAGCTTAGAATCACCAGGATTTAGTAACAGACTAAATACAGAACCAGATTGAACAAAGATACTTCAATTTATGGCAGATAGCACACTAAAGTATTATTTGTATTTTATTCTTACATTTTTCCTTTCCCCATTCCAAAAAAAAAAAAATATTTTAATCAAGTACTTCCTTTGCCTGGCTTCAGGGCTTTTTCTAGATGAAGAGAAGCATTCTTTTCTTTCTTTCTTTCTTTTTTTTTTTTTATTGAGACAGAGTCTCATTTTGTCACCCTCCGTATAATGCTGTGGTATCAAAGCTCACAGCAGCCTCAAACTCTTGGGCTCAAGTGATCCTCTTGCCTCAGCCTCTCAAGTGGCTAGGACTACAGGTGCCCACCACAACATCCAGCTATTTTTAGAGACAGGGTCCTTTTTTTTTTTTTTTGGATAAGCATTCTAAAGAAGCTACCAGGGCCGGGCACAGTGGCCCAAATCTGTAATCCTACCACTCTGGGAGGTGAAGAAGGATCACCTGAGCTCAGGAGTTTGTGACCAGCCTAAGCAAAAGCAAGACCCTATCTCTAAAAATAGCTGAGCATTGTAGCGGGCGCCTGTAGTCGCACCTACTTGGGAGGCTGAGGCAAGAGGATCACTTGAGCCCAAGAGTTTGAGGTTGCTGTGAGATATGATGCCACAGCACTCTGAGTGAGTGAGAGTGGCAATAGAGTGAGACCCTGTCTCTAAATAAAGAAAGAAATGAGCTACTAGACTTCTGTAAAAATCTCAGCCCTTTCAAAAGGTAGTGCTAGGTATTCCTGAACCATTCTAGGTTCTATAGCTAAGGAGATATAAAAACTGACCATCTTACATTACTCTATGTCCTCAGAGAATACATAGTCTAACCAGGAGAAAGAAAGGTATGGCGAAAAGACAGTAACTCAATTTAAAAAAAAAAAAAAAAAGTTGGTACTGATAAAATGCAATTAAACAAATGAAACAATGAAATTAAGGAGGCAAGAACATAGGGGAAGGAGGCCAAAACCAAAGACACTAACAACTTTCTAGCTGCCACAAAGCCCTTCCTTGAGTGTCAGTTTTCTGCAGTAATAAGATAAGCAGCACCTTAATATTAACTGCTTCCCCCATATACAAATTTCCAAGACAACATTATAACTAAAATCTCTGTAAAAGATTGGCTACTTACAGGAACATGCTGAGTTGAAGAAGAAGAGTCCACTGACCGAGGAGATGAGGCTGAACAACTTGAGGCAGCTGGCGAAAGTGGCTGAGGTTCTGTCTTAATATCTTTAACTAAAAAATATGAAATAAAGGTTTTTCACACTGAACAGAACAGTACAAACTAAGAATAAAATGAACAAGAAAGAAGGTAAAATCTACGCAAATTCAGTAAGATATGGAAACTAATGTCATCAAAATAAAAAATTAAATGAAAATAAAGATGTGGAAAACATCATAATCAGTATGTTTCCATTTGTGCAATAAATTATATGTGTGTGTATGTATCTACTTGCATCTGCACTAATTTTCTGAAAGGCTAAACAGAAGAAATCAGTAACAGTGGCTTTGGGAAGAAGTTGTTGGCTGGCTGAGGAGTAGGAGCAGAAGCAGGCGCTGTTCTACTATATATACTTTTGTACTTTTTCAATATTATGCCATATGCGAAAAAAAATAGATTCTTAAACATTAATTTCTTAAAATATAAGAAACAGGAAAGAATTATTTTGGAAAGCATTTTTGATAATACAATTAAAACTCATGAAAACATTCATATCTTTTGCACTAACTTAGGCTATAAAAACTTATTGAGTGACTATGGACCAGGCAGTGTTACTTGGTGTCAAAGATGTAACAGTGTGAGAGTGGCAGACTATTTTCCAAAATTAGCCACAACATACCTACCATCCCTTATGATTTCCCATAATGTGATCTTGCCACTTCCCCATTAAGTGGTAGAGTCAATTTCCCCATCCCTTAAATTTAGGTGTGCTTATGACTCCTTCAATCAACAGAGAACGGAAGTTATGCTATGTGAATTTTCAGGGCAAAATGCAGCCTCTGCTTGGTGTGTTGGAACACTCCCACATGGAGCCTTTGATGTCTGACTATCCTGATACCATCATTTGTGGCCTGCCGCATGCACTTTTAGTCTTCAAGTCATCCCAGCCCAGGTACCAGATGTGTGAGTGACAAAACTTCAAGATGATTCTAGCCCCCTGATGTCAGGCTACTCCAGCCTTCATATCTCCCCAGTTGAAGTCTGAACATCATAGAACAGAGACAAGCCATCCCTGAGGCACCCAGTCCAAATTCTTGACCCACAGATTCAAGGAATTTATTAAATTTATTGTTGTTGTTTAAGCTAGTAAGATTTAAATACTTTCTTACACAATAGTTACCAGAACATTGACCTTGTGTATCCCATATTCTATGAAGGAAGACAGGCTTTAAGCAAGGTAAATAAATACATAAACTAAAGGGAAATGCAAAAGGGTAGAAAGGAATTCATATGCGGAAATGTACTGGATACTTTTCCATTGTCTCTCACTCCAAGTCCACCTCTGTATAGTTTATAATGCAAATTGTTAATACGTTTCCCAGCTGGTTTCCTTTTAGATCCTGTCAGTAAGAAATAGGAAAAATATGCTGGAAGATAGAAGGAATTTTCTTCATTCTCCCATCACCTTTATCCTTAAGTGGTAATTTCTCCAGGGTCCAGATTCTTTCAGTATATCCAAACCCCACATCATCAGGTCCCCTGAAAGATGTGAGCATTAGCCAGGCATTACCCCTCCTCAGAAGAATATGAATCGAATGCATAGTTCTACGAAGGTCCCAGTTCTGGTAACCCCAGCTTTTTCCCTGTGATTCCTTAAGCCCTATCTGGTACCCAGATAAATTAACCTCTTAAGGAGATAATTATTCATAATTCAAAATCAATACTTTTATTTTTTTGAGACAGAGTCTCACTATGTTGCCCTCGGTAGAACACTGTAGCATCACAGCTCATAGCAACCTCAAACTCTTGGGCTTAAGTGATTCTCTTGCCTCAGCCTCCCAAGCAGCTGGGAATACAGGCACCTGCCACAACACCAGGCTATTTTGTTGTTGTTGTCATTGTTGTTTAGCAGGCCCAGGTTGGGGTTGACGAGCCCCAGAGCCTGTGGCCGACACACTAACCACTTAGCTATGGGCACGGAGCCAATATTTCTATTTCTGATATGAAATTATTTATTCATTCATTATGCTACTGAAACATAAGGATAAAATTCTTTATATCTATTTTTGGCAAGAAATTTATTTCTGAGGCCAAGAGCAGTGGCTCACGCCTGTAATCCTAGCACTCTGGGAGGCTGAGGCAGGTAGACTGCTTGAGCTCAGGAGCTCAAGACCAGCCTGAGCAAGAGCAAGAACCTGTCTCTAAAAAAATAGACAGGCATTGTGGCAGACACGTGTAGGTCCAACTATTTGAGAGGGTGAGGCAAAAGAACCACTTGAGCCCAAGAATATGAGGTTACCATAAGCTATGATGCCACAGCACTCTATCCAGGATGACAAAGTGAGACTCTGTCTCAAAAAAAAAAAAATTTGTTTCTGCATTGCCATGCCAGAAGTGGAATATATAGTCTCTGGAATCTTTTAACCCACCAATATAGTTCAATAACTCCACTTAATTATGAGTATGACCAAACTACAAAATAAAATGAATCTGTTTAAAGCTTTTATCAATGAAACACATTATTACCAGTACAGAATTGGTTGCTGATGTCCCAAATGTCTGACTCCCAAGGCATCAAATCCAAATCAAAATCAAGATGATCAAAATTGTTTTCCTGTAGGTTTCAAGTCGGCAAAAGAATATTAAAATAGTAAAATATACACATCTTAAAATCAAACTATCAAACACAATTTGTCATAAATTATATAATTTACCCAACCTAGTAAAAAAATTTTCTAAGTCAATACATCTACAATAGTCTAGAGATAAATCAATTCAGTTATCTGAATCATAGCAGTAAAACTAGGAAGTTGGCAAAAAAAAAAAAAACTAGGAAGTTGGCGATGAATTCAGTATCTAACAGATTCCATTGGCTTCATTCTCTTCTATAGGAAGAGACCATTTATAGGAGTCACACAAAATGTGCCCCTTATTATAAAGAAAATTCAGAAAAATAAATTTTCCCATTGCCATTCAACAAGTCAAAGCAAATGGCAATTCACAATATCATCTCTATGTACAGTGGAAAGAATTTAGATATATCCACAAGACATGCAGGAATCTGGTTAGAGACCGGGAGCACACCTGTAATCCTAGTACTCAGGGAGGCCAAGAGGGGCAGATCCCTTAGTTCAGGAGTTTCAGCCAGCCTGAGCAAGAGTGAGAACCCATCTCTACTAAAAACAGAAAAATAAGCTGAGTACTGTGGTGGGTGCCTATAGCTCCAGCTACTCAGGAGGCTGAGGGAACAGGATCACTTGAGCCCAGGAGTTTGAAGCTGCTGTGAGCTGCAATGCCAGGGCACCCTACCCAGAACAACAGAATAAGACTCTGACTCAAAGGAAAAAAAAAAAAAAAAGACATGCAGGAATCATCAAGCAGTTAATTACCACAGGATAGTTTTCTTCTTTTTCCACTGTTCTATACTTTTGAAATTTCTAAAAATTTTTATGAATCAAAAATAACAATTTTTTTAATCCTAGAAGATAAAATTTTCTCAAACAAAAGTCAATAAACTTCTTAGAGACCCTATTAGTGTCTTTTAATTTAGGTGTTAGTTTTTTTACTTAAATATAAGCATATTCTGAATTATCTAGATGATCCTCCCTTTATACTATAAACCTAAATAAAGAGCTACCATATGATTTCAGAGGCCTCACATCAGTTGAAAATCAAAAAAGTATCAAACAGGTTGGGAGCAGTGGCTCATACCTGTATCCTAGTACTCTGGGAGGCTGAACTGGGTGGACTGTCTGAGCTCATGAATTCGAGATCAGCCTGAGTCAGAGTAAGATCTCATCTCTAAAAATAGCCAGGTGCTGTGGCAGGCACCTGCAGTCCCAGCTACTTAGGAGGCTGAGGCAAGAGAATTTCTTGAGCCCAAGAGTTTGAGGTTGTTGTGAGCTATGATGCCATGGAACTCTACCAAGGGTGACAAAGTGAGACTCTGTCTCAAAAAATAAATAAATAAATAAATAAATAAATAAAATAAAATATTTTTGAAGACTCAGAGTATTATGATAATAGCTTTTACACAAATCTATAACCAATCAAAGGCAAAAAGAAAAAACATATCTAATTTTTAGAGCTTTCTACACTAGAATACATAATGTTTAAAAAGGAAGTTACGGCTCCTGCCTATAATCCTAGCACTCTGGGAGGCCAGAGTGGGTGGATCACCCAAGCTCAGCAGGTCAAAACCAGCCTGAGCAAGAGTGAGACCCCTACCTCTACTAAAAACAGAAAAACTAACCAGGCATATTGGCAGGTGCCTGTAGTCCCAGATACTTGTGAGGCTGAGGCAAGAAGATTGCTTGAGCCCAGGAGTTTGAGGTGGTTGTGAGCTATGATGCCACAGCACTCTACTCTGGGCTACAAAGTGAGACTCTGTCTCAAAAAAATAAATAAGTAAAAAACAAATTGGTAAGTTCTACTTGACTAGGTCCATGACTCACATACACCCCTTAACATCACATCATTTCCCTTATGCAGCATAGTATCTATAAAAACCACGAAGCGGCATGACTTTTCTAAGAACACACACCAATAGGGCCACTTGTGGGGCCAAACATGGGCTTATAATACAAGTCGTCCCACACTGGAACCAATGCAATTTCTACTGTCCTGAATTTACTGACTACAAAATGGCTACTATCATACTTAATGGTAAAAGTTATTTAAACTTAAATTACTAGCCTAAACCTAGTGTCCTGAAACTTTGTTGCAATAATTAGGATAAAAATTAAATACTGCATTACGGAATATTTCTCTTCTCTACTAAATACTTACATAAGTTTCATTTACAGCAGCCAATTGTAGCTCATCGGTGTCTGTGAAATAACCAAGTTCAGCAAACAGGGTAGAATCTTTGGACAAAAGCAAAGAATAGAGATTAACTGTCAGTTCAATCATATGACCAAAAAACCACCTATGCCAGCTCTATTAGGTTTTCTCATTAGCCATTACTATTATTAGCCACAACTCTAGCACTGTCAATGACAAGCATTTCAAACCTCATTACAAAGTTATGTGTTGTTTTCCACATAATTTTTATCTCATGAACTGAATTCTTAGGGATCAAAGAAGGTTTTATATTACATGTCATGTTGGACTAATTGATAGTGACTTTCTAGAATATTACTAACAAGAACTTTGATGCTACATCTGAACTGAGCATAAAAAAGTAATGTGCTTGGTAGGCAGTGATGATGGGAGAGCTCTGGGAAAGTATACACGCCCTGTGTATTTGCCATTCATGTTAAGGGTACAACCAATTTTCTATCTAGACAATAAAGGAGTCACTCACCTAAGCCATTATATTCCTTTCAGCAAATCTAACTGTAGTCCAACTTTCTAATGAAGGTGTGATAAACCAAGAAACAGATGGACACAAAAAAAAATTCTTTAACAAATTAGATTGAAAAAAAAAATTTTTTTTTGAGACAGACTTTCACTTTGCCACCCTCAGCAAAGTATAGTCGCATCACAGCTCACAGCAACCTCAAACTCTTAGGCTTAAGTGATTCTCTTGTCTCAGCCTCCCTAGTAGCTGGGACTACAGGAACCTGCCACAACGCCCAGCTCCCTTTTTTTTTAAGAGATGGGTCTCGCACTTGCTTAGGCTGGTCTTGAACCTGTGAGCTCAGGCAATTCACCCAAGTTGACCTCCCAGAGTGCTAGGATTACAGGGGTGAGCCACAGCACCCAGCTAGACTGAACACTTTTTGTAGAGAACAGTCAAGGTACTAACAAAGTCCAAGAATGCTGATTATAGTAAAAATCTGTAAAGTTTCAAGTCCTGGTGCAGTCAGTGGCTCATGCCTATAATCCTAGCACTCTGAAGAGGCCAAGGTAGGAGGATCACTTGAGCTCAGGAATTAGAGATCAGTCCAAGGAACAGCGAGACCCTTTCCCTACTAAAAGTAGAAAAATTAACCAGGCATTGTGGTGGGCAACTATAATACCAGCTACTTGGGAGGCTGAGTCATGATGACTGCTTGAACCCAGGACTCTGAGGTTGCTGTGAGCTAGTCTGGGCAATACAGTGAGACTTTATCTCAAAAAGTCTCTCTAACACTTTCAAAAACTTTAAGCACTGTAAGGAGTTTTCCAAATCTAGGTCCTCCTTTGTACTCCCTATTTATTATCATGCCAATGAAACTGCTCTGATGATTTCCCCACTGCACATATGTGGAAACTACACTGCAAGCCTTTAACTTGGCCAACCTAAAATGAATTAGTAGATGGCAAAAAATTTTATGTGAGCAATAATGAAAGGTTATTCATATGACTCTCAGAAAATGCTACCTTAAACTCAGCTGCAGAGCCAAAAAGCATGTAAATAGATGAAATGAACTCTTATAAACAGGCTAAAAGTCCTTGAAAGAGTTCTCTATCTCAGCCCTCCAATTCTTTGATTGCTCCCCTATCCACACCCAGACAACAGTTACTAATATCACTAATAACTTCCATGTTGCTAAATTCAGTTTTCATCTTACTTGACCTATCAATAGCATTAAACATGGTTGATTAATTCAAGCATTTTCTTCACGTGACTTCCAAAACACCACACTTACCTGGTTTTCTGTCCATCTCGCTGGTTGAGCCTACTTTGCTACTTCTTTTTTTATTATTATTATTAGTTTTTTTTTCTCACAGACATCATTAGTTATCTACCCAATATCGATTCATTCATTTTCTCCTTGTATAATCTCATATCTTTTGGCGGCAAGATAGCCAGCATATTTTGCTACTTCTTCATCTCCTAGCATTAAACTGTCCCTGACTCAACATAAACTTTATCTCTTTTACTTCCTTTGTAATCTCAGCTGACACCCTAGCTTTAAGTAGCATCTTGATGCCAAAGATTCCCAAATACACATCTATAACCCATACTTCAAGATTCATGCATACACTGAGTACTGACATCTCCTCTCAGACATTTAAAAGGCATCTCAAATTTAACACATCCAAAACTGAGCACCTGATCACCCCCAACAAACCTTCTATGTTTTGTCCTCATCTCAATTTTTGCTCCAGCCAAAATACCTTGGGATCATTGTTTATTTCTCTTTCTCACTTTTCATAGTCAATCTACCAGCAAATCCTGGCAGCTGTCTTCAAAACAGTAATCTGGCTCCCTACCTTTCTTCCTATTATTCCTTTCCCTCTCATCTCCTTTCCTTCCCTACCCCTCCCAACATTGGATGTCAGCTTTCAGGGAAGCAGAGCAAGGAGGGTGATGATGTAATACACGTTCATTTGCATCAATATGCCTGATCTCCAAGGAATGAGATGGTGGAGGAAAGGGTGTTGCCCAGTGGAGGTGGCAGCATGCCCAGCCACCAGCAAAATGCAAAGGGTGAAAAGAACAGCAGATGGAAGGGCCAGCCCAAGGAGAGTGATTACAATAAACAAATATATTAACAGACTGAGCAAACAATTAAATATATCTAAAATAATTGAAGTCACCTTTCTTACTGTCTGAGAAAGGATTTAAGAACATGGAAAGGGGGGAGACGAAGAGAACCCTAAGCTGTTGGATGGGAATTGGAAGTATTAATAAATAAAGTCACTTGTCAAAATACACATATTTACATGGATTAACAGTCACAGATGGGTGGCGCCTGTGGCTCAGTGGGTAGGGTGCCAGCCCCATATACTGAGGGTGGTGGGTTCAAACCCAGCCCCGGCCAAACTGCAACAAAAAAATAGCCGGGCGTTGTGGTGGGCGCCTGTAGTCCCAGCTACTCGGGAGGCTGAGGCAAGAGAATTGCCTAAGCCTAGGAGCTGGAGGTTGCTGTGAGCTGTGTGACACCACAGCACTCTACCTAGGACAATAAAGTGAAACTCTGTCTCTAAAACAAAAAAAAAAAGAAAAGAAAAGGCTTGGCGCCTGTGGCTCAATGGGCTAAGGAGCCAGCCACGTACACCTGAGCTGGCGGGTTTGAATCCAGCCCGGCCCGCCAAACAACAATGACTGCTGCAACCAAAAAAAAAATGGCCGGGCGTTGTGGCGGGCGCCTGTAGTAGGGGAGGTAGAGGCAAGAGACTCGCTTGAGCCCAGTAATTGGAGGTTGCTGTGAGCTGTGATGCCACAGCACTCTATCCAGGGTGACAGCTCGAGGCTCTGTCTCAAAAAAAAAAAGGTCATAGATGTTTGTATGCATGTATACATACAAACATACATACATACATACATATACTTTCCAATTCTGTCTGTCAAGAGATCCTAGCAGCAGTGACAGCCTTGAAATTTAGCAATGAAAATACTGGGTGCCAGCTCGGCGCCTGTGGCTCAACGGGCTAAGGTGCCAGCCATGTACACCTGAGCTGGCGGTTCGAATCCAACCTGGACCGGCCAAACAACAATGATGGCTGCAACCAAAAGAAAAAAAAAACGGCTGGGCCTTGTGGCGGGCGCCTGTGGTCCCAACTCCTTGGGAGGCAGAGGCAGGAGACTTGCTTGAGCCCAGGCATTGGAGGTTGCTGTGAGCTTGTGATGCCATGGCACTCTATCCAGGGTGACACCTTGAGGCTCTGTCTCAGAAAAAAATAAAAGAAAATTCTGGGTGCCAAGATCTTGATAATAAACACCATCCTTCACTAAACAGAAGTCCACTATAAAGCTCATTAGAGAAATGACTGACTCCAGGGCTGAGGCCAAGAAGGCACAAAATAAGCCAGGAAAATCCTTGTTGTGCCAGAAAAGGAAGGAAATTCTCAGAAAATGATAAGAACATCTCAGAAGAACAAAGATATCATATGAATGGACTCCCAATGCTCATATCTGGGAAACTCTAAGCATCAAAGTAAGATTAGATTACAACCTACTAACTAAAAAAACAACCAATGAGTCCATCATGAAAGAAAGAAAATGAAAAAGAAAAGAAGCACATTCTTTCTTACAGTACAATGTCCAATAATAAATACAGACAGAATGACAGAGATAATGGTAGTTGATACAGGGTGAAGTTATCAAAGAGGCTTCAGCTGATCACTGGAGGTTTAATAAGAACTGGATATGGGTGTCATGTCAGATTATCTCTACCCAAACAATAATAAAATATAAAAGGGTAAACAGTAGTTTTACATTAGAGAAACCTGGAAGATACTAACTTGACCATGTGATCAAGGCGAACATCACCTTGGGATGGGTCAACACAGTGCACCCCCGAATGTGATGAATGGAGAAGAGCGTGGCATCATTTTTCTGACATCCCTGCCATGGATACATGGCTTGAGTCTGGTCATGAGGAAACAGTGGGCAGACCCAGATCTACCCAGATCATCTTGAAAAATAAAGGCCTTGTATTCTTTAGAGCAGGGGTTCTCAACCTTCCTAATGTTCCCACCTTTTAATACAGTTCCTCACGTTGTGGTGACCCCTAACCATAAAATTATCAACATTCCTAATGCCGCCACCCTTTAATACAGTTCCTCATGTTGCTCCTAGCAATAAAAATAATTTTACGGTGGGGGCCACCACAACATGAGGAACTATATTAAAGGGTCGCAGCATTAGGAAGGTTGAGAACCACTGCTTTAGACTGTTAAGGGCTCAGTGCCTGTGGCTCAATGGGCTAAGGCACCAGTCACATACACCCGAGCCCAGGCCCGCCAAACAACAATAACAGCCGCAACCAAAAAATGGCTGGGCATTGTGGCGGGCGCCTGTAGTCTCAGCTACTTGGGAGGCGGAGACAGAAGACTAGCTTGAGCCCAGGAATTGGAGGTTGCTGTGAGCTGTGATGCCAGAACACTCTATCCAAGGTGACAGCTTGAGGCTCTGTCTCAAAAAAAAATAAAAATACAAGAGATATAGGAAAAGACTAAGAAACTGTTCCAGAAGAACACAGATGAGAGAAATTACAAGTTAATAGCAACGTGTGTTTGCAGGTAAGATCCTAGACTAGAAAGGAGAAAGAGCTATTATTAAGACAGATAGAAATTTTTTTTTTTTTTAGAGACAGAGTCACCATGTAGAGTGCCATGGTGTCACAGCTCACGCACCGCAACCTCCAGCTCTTGGGCTTAGGTGATTCTCTTGCCTCAGCCTCCCAAGTAGCTGGGACTACAGGCGCCCACCACCATGCCCAGCTATTTTTTCAGTTGTTGTTGCAGTTTGGCCAGGGCCAGGTTCAAATCTGCCACCCTCGGTATATGGAGCCGGTGCCCTACTCACTGGGCCACAGGTGCTGCCCCACAGACATAAAAATTTGAAGGGTGTCTTTGAATTGGATGGTAGTGTTTCATCAGTGTTTATTTCCTCACTGGAAGGAGAGTATGGTAGTACAGGAAAGTACTAACGTACTCCTGTCAGGGATGGGGGCTAAAATGAGTCTACCCATGTCTCTCTAAAGAAAGAGAAAGCTGGGTGCAGTGGCACACGCCTGTGATCCTAGCACTCTGAGAAGCTGAGGTGGGTGGATTGCTTGTGCTCAAGAGTTCGTGCCCAGCATGAGCAAGACCAAAACCCTGTCTCTACTAAAAACAGAAAAACTAGCTGAGTGTTGTGGTAGGTGCCTATAGTCCCAACTACTTGAAAGGCTAAGGCAAGAGGATCACTTGAGACCAAGAGTTTAAGGATGCTATGAACCATGATGCCACGGCACTCTACCCAGGGCTAACAGACTAACACTCTGACACACACACACACACACACACACACGTACAAAAATAAATAAATAAAGAGAAACAGGACAAATGCAGTACAATTTAACAAGTGAGGAATCTGGGTAAGTCCTTTGTACTATTCCTAAAGCTTTTCTGTACTTTTGAAACTATTTAGAATAAGATATATATGTGCACATGTATGCATACGTGGGGGTGGATATGTATATCCATAATTCAACCACTTCTCATCACCCCCACTGCTACCATTGTAACTCATGAAGATTGCTACAGTAACTTCCAAAAAGCCTTCTTGCTTCTGGCCTTGATCATGTTTCAGTCAGAACATCTAGCAAAACTAAAAGAACAAAGAATATTACAGTGAATCAGGAGCCTCAGTGAGAGAAGAGAAATACAAGTATAGGATGCAAGAAGGTGAAAAAGAACTCTATAATGCTGGCTTTAAATTGTAGGTATTAATAAGAATGCATGATTTTTAAAAATAAATTATCTCCTTATTCTTGAGAAACACAGTGTTTAGGAGTTTCACCTTCAGATGGTGAAAGAGGAGAGAAGTGTGGGTAATATTGAGAAATAAAGTGAGTGTGGCAAGATATCAACAATTGCTAAATCTAGATAAGGAAAATATGAGTTATAAATACTAATCTTTCAACTTTGCTGTGGTTAAAAATGAAGGTGGAGGCCAGGCATGGTGGCTCATGCCTACAATCCCAGTACTTTGGGAGGCCAAGCCTGGTGAATTGCCTGAGCGAGACCCCATCTCCAGAAACAGCCTTGTTTCTGTGTTGTGGCAGGTGCCTATAATCCCAACTACTTGGGAGGCTGAGGCAAGAGGACAGCTTGAGCCCAAGAGTTGGAGGTTGCTGTGAGCTATGACACCACATTGCCCTATCTAGGGTGACAAAGTGAGATTGCCTCAAAAAATAAAAATAAATAAAAATAAATGAAGGTTGGTTGATATATATACTTGTATATTTATGGCATATTCCAAAAGAATCCATAAGAAACTAGAGGCACTGATTACCCCTAAAGTATCTCTAAAACCTACTGCCTACTCCTATACCCTTTTTACCAATCCCACACTATTATTATTTAGATTCCCCTCAACAATGGTAAACTATGGTAGCTATTATTTTTAGTTTGTTCAGCAAGGTTTCCTACCTCTCTTCTACCTTCTCCATTTATTTATTCATTTACTTATAAGTTTAGTAAAATGAGAAATGTCCACTGGGTTTAGCAATGTGGAAAACAGCAACGACCTTAGAAACAATAGTTTCACTGGAGTGGATTCCAGAGACAACAAGCAAAGAGAAACTACAGAGTTGGTGATCATGAACTTTTTTTTTTTTGGAGACAGAGTCTCACTTTGTCACCCTTGGTAGAGTGCTGTGGCGTCACGGCTCACAGCAACCTGTAGCTCTTGGGCTTAGGTGATTCTCTTGCCTCAGCCTCCCAAGTATCTAGGACTACAGGCGTGCACCACAAGTCCAACTATTTTTTTTGTTACAGTTTGGCCAGGGCCAGGTTCGGACCCGCCACCCTCAGTACATGGGGCCGGTGCCCTACTCACTGAGCCACAGGCACCACCCAGATCATGAACTTCTTTAAAAAGTAATTTTGGCCAGTGTGGTGGCTCATGCCTGTAATACTAGCATTCTGGGAGGCCAAGGCAGGAGGGTCCCTTGAACTCAGGAGTTCAAGACCAGCCTGAGCAAGAGTGAGACCCTGTCTCTACTAAAAATAGAAAAAAATGAGTTGGGCATTGTGGTGGGCACCTGTACTCCCAGCTACATAGGAGACTGAGGCAGGATGATCACTTGAGCCTAGGAGTTTGAGGTTGCTGTCTGCAAGCTAGCCTGTCTGTGAGCTAGGCTGATGCAATGACATCCTAGCTTGGCCAACAGAGTGAGACTCTGTCTCAAAAAAACAAAAAACAAAACAATAAAAGGCTGGTCCAAGTGCAGTGGCGTTTACAACTAATTAATCACAACCAGTTACAGATTCCTTTGTTCCTTCTCCACTCCCACTGCTTCAGTTGACTAGCCTTAAAGAAAAAATTAAAGGGCGGCGCCTGTGGCTCAGCCAGTAGGGCGCCAGTCCCATGTGCCGAAGGTGGCGGGTTCAAACCCAGCCTCGGCCGAACTGCAAAACAGAAAAATAGCCGGGCGTTGTGGCAGGCGCCTGTAGTCCCAGCTACTCGGGAGGCTGAGGCAAGAGAATTGCCTAGGCCCAGGAGTTGGAGGTTGCTGTGAGCAGTGTGACGCCATGGCACTCTACCAAGGGCGATCGAGTAAGACTCTGTCCACAAAAAAAAAAAAAAAGAAAAGAAAGAAAAAATTAAAATTAAAAATAAAGGATACATACTGTCTGATTCCAACTATATATGACATTCTGCAAATGGTAAAACTATGGAGACAGTAAAAAGATCAGCGATTACCTGGGGGCTCCAGAGGAGAGAAGAAGGAATGAATAGGTCCAGAGCACAGAGGATTTTTA
>CAUYON010048407.1:0-12529 GCA_963573935.1 Arctocebus calabarensis
TACAGTTTAAAAACAAATCTTACACAGCCTTACATTTCAATTTTTTTCTTTAAAAGGAATTAGTTGTGTACAGGGGGGTTAAATCCTTTATAGACAAGAAAAAAAAACTGCGCTAGAACCAACTTATTCATCATCATCATCTTCTTCTTCTTCTTCTTCTTCTTCCTCCTCTTCATCCTCTTCGTCGTCTTCATCTTCCTTCTCTTCCTTCTTTTTCTTGCATTTTTCAGCCTTGACGACTCCCTTTTTTGCTGCATCAGGCTTTCCTTTAGCTCGGTATGCAGCAATATCCTTTTCGTATTTTTCCTTCAGCTTTGCAGCCTTCTTTTCATCAGGCTGCTTGTCATCCGCAGCAGTGTCATTCCACATCTCTCCCAACTTCTTTGCAACATCAACAATGGATAGGCCGGGACGTTCTCCTTTGATTTTTGGGCGATACTCAGAACAGAACAAGAAAAAGGCCAAAGGTAGCCTCTTGGGTGCATTGGGATCCTTGAACTTCTTTTTTGTTTCCCCTTTAAGGAGGGATATAGGTTTTCATTTCGCTTTCATAACAGGCCTTATCTGCCTTTGCCATATCTTCAAATTTTCCTTTCTCTTTAGCAGACATGGTCTTCCACCTCTCTGAGCACTTCTTAGAAAACTCTGAGAAGTTGACCGAAGCATCTGGGTGCTTCTTGTGCTCCTCCCGACAAGTTTGCACAAAGAATGCACATGATGACATTTTGCCTCTCGGCTTCTTAGGATCTCCTTTGCCCATGTTTAGTTATTTTTCCTCAGCGAGGCACAGAGTCGCCCATTGCCCGTCTGGCTCTCACTTGCCCCGGCACTGTCTCTATGGAGCTCAATGTACTGTAATCAGAATTTTTATTTTTTCATGGTCACTTAGAAACTGCTTTACATGTATCTAGCTCTTTTAATAAATTAAAATTTTTGTAAGAAAGATTTGTGATAATTTTTCTGTAAATTTTTTTTTTTTTTTTTTGAGACAGAGCCTCAAACTGTCACCCTGGATAGAGTGGTGCGGCATCACAGCTCACAGCAACCTCCAATTCCTGGGCTCAAGCGAGTCTCTTGCCTCTGCTTCCCAAGTAGCTGGGACTACAGGTGCCCACCACAAAGCCCAGCCATTTTTTGGTTGCAGCCATCATTGTTGTTTGGTGGGCCCGGGGGCTGGATTCGAACCCGCCAGCTCAGGTGTATGTGGCTGGCGCCTTAGCCCATTGAGCCACAGGTGCCGAGCTGATTTTTCTGTAAAATTAAGAGATAGTCCTGTCATCAATAAGGACCAGAAAGGCAAAAGTCTCCACTTAATAGAAGCTCAACCAATCCTCTTACCTTTGCCTCCCAAAGTGCTAGGTTACAACCTGCCCACTATGCCTGACATGGTTTTTATTTTTTTTTGATTATGCGATCTATAAAAGAAGGGGAATAAAACATATCTACTTATATACGTGTTTCTTTGTTTCCTTTACAACACAACCTCCTAAATTAGAAAATTAAGAATGTTTAAAGATTATTTCCAGGCACAATTGAAGACTATTTAACATTTTTGTTCATTTCTCTATACCTATTCTTCTCACTACTTTCAGAGTTTGCCAAATGAAATAGAAAAAAAACAAAAGACGGAAAGAAGAATGAAAGGAAATAAAGAGAGGAACATAGGAGAAAAACATCATGCATTTTTCTAAATTATTATTTAAAATTCTGTTTTGTTAAAAATTACATAGAAATTGTAAATCAATTCTGGCATACATTCAATAAAGAGGCATGAGTTTGAAAAGTTGTCAAGCATTTTTCAGTTAAGTTCCATTACTCAATCTAATTACTTCATACAACAACAATGCTAAAACTTTCTCTTTTTTCTTTAAGTAGTTGGCTTTATTTCCAAAATAAAAAATTTATCCTTAAATGTATCTGTGTCTCTGTTGTCTTTTTATTTCATACTAAGTCATTCATTAGACTAATGTAATCTACAGGAAATTTTGTTCTTATCTTGGGGCACATGGATTTTTTTGATTTTTTTTTTAATCTATCCATCTGTTTATTTTAGGGGGTCACATGAATTTTTTAATAAACCATTTTCTGAAATATGAATTCTTCCACCATTTACTACTGCATAACCTTTGGAAAGTTCTTGGCCTTTCTTAGTTTTTCTCACTTGTCAAATGTAGGTAATGATAATACCTACTTCATCACTTGGCATAGAAAGTGTATAAAAGCATTGATATTCTACATTTAATAAATTTCGCCATATATGAAGTAAGCACATTGTGCCCCATGATTGCACCAATGTACACAATTATGATTTAATAAAATTATTAAAAAAAAAAAAGAAAGTGTATAAAAGCAGTTTATGCATGTAAATGGTTCACAAATGAGACTTTTATAGAATACTCAGAGGGGTGCTGGGAGACCCATCAGGACAACATGGGAATACTTTAGGGGAGAGAGACAAGATAAGAATCTCAATCAAGAACAAAGAAGAAGAGATGGACTCGAGAACACATTAATACTTAAATTCACAGACTTTGATTAATGATCAGGGGTAAAAAAAATGAAATTAATTTGAGAAAACAAACAAGAAATTAACTTTCTTAATATGAAAGTAATTTATTGATTGTGAAAACCACCATTAGTATGACTTGAAGCCCTGACTAGTAGGAAAAATATTTTTAGTATAAGTACAAACAGCAGCATAAGGAACAAAGAATGGTACATTTAGATCAAATGAGGGTTTTAGTGCATGCAGAACACAGCCACCCCAGTCAACGACTTCACACTTCACGGGCACAGACTCTACAGCTACACAGCATCTGAACCTTCTGTTCCAAACACACATCTACTTGAACCACTAATTAATGCTAAAAATATGCTTATACCAACATTCACATAGAAATTTCCCTAAAGTAACATTTAACTTACATGAAGGAAATTCCATTTAATGGCTGAAACACTGAACTCTACTCCTTTCACTATCTCATCTAAAAATAGGCATAATACTGGCTCAGCGCCGGTCGCACAGTGGTTGGGGTGCCAGCCACATACACCAAGGGTGGTGGGTTCAAATCTGGCCTATGGTCAGCAAAACAGCAATGACAACTGCAACAAAAAATAGCCAGGCATTGTGGCGGGCACCTGTGGTTCCAGCTACGGGAGGCTGAGGCAAGAGAATTGCTTGAGCTCAAGAGTTTGAGTTTGCTGTGAGCTGTAACACCACAGCTCTCTACTGAGGTTGACGCAGTGAGACTGTCTCAAATAAATAAATAAAAATAGGCATAGTAAAATCTATTACCTATGAACCTCAGTGACATCATGGAGTCCTTTGACCTAAATCTCATCATTTTAAAACTTGAAAGGATCCTGTAGTTTAATCCTCTTATCGGTAAACATAAAGAAAGAGGAAATTAAGTATACTAGGTGTTTAGCAATTATCCTCTACTACTTACCGGTTAAACAGAGCCCTAATAAAAGAGAAAAAGTGTTAGCATTGCAATCCACTAAATTTAGGCTACAAGTGGTAGAAAAATACCAACAAGAGAAAGGTCTTAATGTTGCATCTAGGAAGTAGAACAGGAAGATTTGTTTTTCTTCATCTCATCCTGAATGACTTGAAGCTCCCAACTCAACCCTCACCCACACGCCTCCCACTCAACCTCAAGAAAGCACAAGGTAGAAGGCAAAAACATGACAGACGGAGACCCCAGAAGGAGGGAATCAAAAAGAAAGACTGATTAGATAAGGAAAAGAAGGGAGCAAAAACCTTCTGATTTTCATCCCAGGAAGACTCAACATATCAGAGAGAAAACTCAAGGGAAAATTTAACAAACTGATTTGTGCCATTTTGGGGGTGGCTTGTGAATGCCTGATTACCTAATATTACTAATTTCTTCCTAATAATATATTAAAATATTCTTCATTTCCAAACATTAAAGGTAGAAATTGGTGTTGAACTTACAGAATATAAGACTCCATGCAATTTTACCCTTTTTACAATCTTTAGAAGCAAGCAATCCGTACTACAGATGAGGAACTGGGGAACAGTCAGTTTAAAGAAATACTGAGATATTATGACCCTTAGTAGCAACATCAAGATTAGACCCCAAATCAAGTGATCCTGAATCCACTGCTGGGTTCAATTGCCTTCCTTTAAGCTTCATGATCAGATTCACATTAACTGTTTTGGATTTAGTTAAACCATTAAGAAGCCGACTTTATATCTCCCTCATGTCCGTCATGTTTACGTTTCAACTTTCATGTTTTCAAAGTGCTGCAACACATACACATTTACTTCTCAACATTTTACAGATTATAAAAGAAATATTTAGATGATAAATTCACTTACCAAAGTCACAGAGAGCAAGAAGCAGGAAGGGGAATTATGGAAATATGGCTGACTAGAAGCAGCTTTCGCCAGAGGCTCAAACCCAAAGGGAGAGATATTGGACTGAAGTGGATGGAAACCAAATGACAGGAGCTCTGCACTGAGAGGACTGCATGAGGTACACATTACTCAGGCTGAACCAAATGGCAGAAACAAGAAAGTGGAAGAAAAACAACAGGTACAAGCCCAGCTCCCAGAGGAAGGGAGACCCCTCCCCAAAAACAGGAGCTCAAAGGTGGGCGACCAGTCAGCTAGTGAACTGGGTTCAAAAGTCTCTTCACCTTATACTACAGAAGAGCAGTTGCCAAGACCCAGTCCTCCTTCATTATCTCAGCCCCACCATTGAAACTGGGCCCTAATTTGTCTAGCACAAAAGACCAAACATTTTTCCTGCAATCTTGACTACCCAGATCGCCCTTCCCCACCCTAGTTGCTGGAAGAACTGCCCCTTGTAGAGTCCAGAGTGTTTGAAGAGCTCACTGGGAAGCTGGGGAAGTCTGCCGAGCTGCAGCATGAGAACAGTAGCACGTCAGTCCAAGCTTTTGTGGGGAAAGAGTGAATTACCCATCTTCAATCCTCAGGAATTCTCAGGCAGCTCTGTTTCTGCCCTTCGGGACAACTTCTGAGCTCCATTAGTGGGCTGTTATCCCAGGAGTCTCTCAAAGACCGTACCACCAGACAAGTCAAATTTAAAGAGAAGTCCTTTTATTGAAGAGCTGCCCGGCGACTGCCTCAGTGTCCCAACATGGGGTTTCTGACAGCAGTCCCGAGTGCTTAAGGGGTTGGATTTTTGAGGCTTGGTCTGCATCCTGGTTGGCACGCAGGCTACCCAGGTGCGTCCGGGTAGGTTAGTAAGCATTGTACAGGAGCAGAATTTTGCGGTTAGTTAGTCATACATCTTTGTTTCAATACTTTCCCACCTGGTATTTCCAGGGACAGCTGGTGCCTCCTGATCCGTTTCTCAGGAAGTTAGTCATGCAAGAAGTCAGTGAGTAC
This sequence comes from Arctocebus calabarensis, assembly GCA_963573935.1. Lineage (NCBI taxonomy): Eukaryota > Metazoa > Chordata > Mammalia > Primates > Lorisidae > Arctocebus > Arctocebus calabarensis. The sequence continues at coordinate 5,381 of CAUYON010048407.1, forward strand.
TTTCCCATCTATCTTGTGAGTGAACCAGACTTTCTCCATTTTGTTGAGGGCTTGTGACCTGGAAATTTGCCAGGAGTTAACTGGGTTTTTTTCCACCTTAGTCTAGGCCTAATAGGCAGGGCCAGTGCTTAAAAGACTTTGACTTGTGACTGAACTTCGAACCTGCCTACTTTACCAGGCATGGCTCTCTGAGCTTGACTGGATGGGCAAGCAGGTGTCTAAGTGACTTTGGGCTGAACTTTGGACCTCTGGCCTCTGTGGTGCAAGGCTCTCTGAAAGCTTGATTGTGTGGGCAGGGCCAAGGTTTAAGCATCTTTGAACTGAACTTTGGATCTCTGGCCTCCACCAGGTGGGGCTCTGAGTTCAACTGGGGATGGGTGGGGATGGGTTTAAGTGACTTTTGACTAAACTTTGGACCTCTGGCCTCCACCAGGTGGGGCTCTAGGAGCCCAACTGGATGGGTGGGGCCAAGGTTTAAGCAACTTTGTACTGAACTTTGGATTAACACTTTCCACTCAGTAGAGGCTCTCTGAGCTCAAGTGGGTAGGCTGTGCCCAGTGCCTAAGGGACTCTTATCTGAGCTTTAGACTTGTGCTCCCCACTAGGCAACAGCCCCCTGAGCTTGACTGAACAGGGGGTACCCAGTGCCTGAGCGACTTTTTCTGAGCTCTGGGCCTATGCTGTCTACAGAGCTGCAGCCCTCAGTACTCGATTGGCTAGATGGGGCCCAGTGCATAAGCATCTTTGCTGAACTCTGGGCCTGCATGGTCAACTGGGCAGTCTTGTGAGCTTGATTTGGTGGGGACAGCCAGTACTGATAGAGTGACTTTGATCTAGACCATACTGCCTACTGATTCTTGTCCCCTTGGAGACATTGTAGATCTAGGGCTGGGGATTCACCACTTCTCTGCCTTAATTAGTATAGTGGTAGCACTGCAACGGTGAGGAATGGACTCATCAGGGATAACCTATCAATTCCACTAAAAAAGTATAATTAAAATATTAATAAAGACAAAAAAAGGAAGAAGCTGAAAATACTCATGAGGAGGAATCAGCTAAAGAACTCTGGCAATATGAAAAATCAGGGCAGATCAACGTCTCCTGAGGACATCAAAGAAAATACAACAGAGAATCCCATCCACAGAGAAACTGCTGAAATGTCATAAATAGAATTTAGAATATGGATGGCAAAGAAGATAATAGGGCTAGAGGAAAAGATGGAAACAAAGAACCAAAAACAGTTCAGAAGTTTTCTCAAGAAATTAATGAATTCAAAGACAAAGTCACCAAGAATATGGACATAAAGAGGAAAGACATAGCAGAGCTTAAAAAATACAGCTTAAAAAATATTTGAGGAGCTTCAAAATACAGTATAGTCCCTCAGAAATAGAATTGAGCAGTATAAAGAAAGAATCTCAGATAAAGGGTGGTGCCTGTAGCTCAATGGAGTAGGGCCAGCCCCATATACCAGAGGTAGCAGGTTTAAACCTGGTCCTGGCCAAAAACTAAAAAAAAAAAAAAAAATCTCAGATTAAAAAGACAAGACTTTTGAACCATCCCAAGTATCCAAGAGGCAGAAAAATGGAGAAAAAGAACAGAATATTCCCTGAGAGAGTTATGGGATCATTCCAAGAAATCAAACATCTGAATTATAGGGATACTGGACGGAGAAGAAGATGAACCCAAAGGCACAAATGCTCTGCTCCAAGACATTATGGCAGAGAATTTCCTAAGTATTACAAGACACATAGAAATTCAGATTATAGATAGTTTCAGAACCCCAGCATGACTCAAGCCAAATAAAACATCTCCTAGACACATTGTAATTAATTTTGCCAATGTTAATATAAAGGAGAAACTTCTGAAAGCAGCCAGAAAGTAGTATTATTTACAAAGGGAAAAGTATAAGGATGACTGCAAATCTTTCAGCCAAAACTTTCCAAGCCAGAAAAAGATGGTCATCGACCTTCAACCTTCTTACATTTTTTGGTCAGGGCTGGGTTTGAACCCACCACCTCCAGCAAATGGGGCCAGGGCCCTACTCCTTTGAGCCACAGGCACTGACCTCCTTCAATCTTCTTAAACAAAACAATTTCTAGCACAGGATCCTATACCCTGCTAAATTCAGTTTCGTTTGTGATGGAGAAATCAAATACTTCACTGACATCCACATACTGAAGAACTTTGTCATGACCTGACCAGCTCTACAGAAAATACTCAGACCCATTCTTCATAGCAAGTAACAGGAGGACACACTACCAAAGTAAACCTACCCAGAAATTAAAGAACAAAGCCTAGCTTCCACAATGGTGAGTGGCATAAAAGTAAGCTCTGGACTTCTGAAAAACAAGATGACCAAAACTCTGCCACATCTATCAATTCTCTCAATTAATGTGAATGGTATGAACACTTCTTTAAAGAGGCATAGACTGGCCAACTGGATACAAAAACTCAGGCCAGATATCTGTGGCCTATAAGAAACTCACCTTATCTCAAAAGATAAAACAAGACTCAAGGTGAATGGATGGGCAACAGTATTCCAGGGAAATGGAAAGCAGAAAAAAGCTGAGGTTGCAATCTTGTATGCAGATACAAGGGATTCAAACCAACAAAAATAATGAAAGACAAAATGGATACTTCATACTGTCCAAGGGAAACACAATATGAAGAAGTTTCAATAGTTAACACCTGCACACCCCTCTGAATGCTCCTCAATACATAAAACAAACCCTAACTGATCTGAACTATATGATATCTTCCCACACTATAATAGTTGGAGATCTTAACACCCCCTTGGCCGTACTGGACAGATCTTCCCAGCAAAAGCTAAACAAAGAAATAACAGACTTAAACAAGACCTAGAACAAATAGATTTAACAGACATGTATAGAACACTTTATCCTAACAAAACCAAATATGCATTCTTCTCATCAGCCCATGGATCATCTTCAAAAATTGATCATATCTTAGGTCACAAAGCTAACCTCAATAAATTCAAAAGAATAGAAATTATCCCCTGTATTTTCTCAGACCATCATGGAATAAAAGCTGAACTCAACAGCAAAATAAATCTTCATACTCAAATAAAATCATGGAAACTAAATAAGCTTATGCTCAATGATAGCTGGGTGATAGACAAAATCAAGAAGGAGATCATTAGATTTCTGGAAAAAAATGACAATGAAGACACAAACTACCAAAACCTGAGGGATGCTGCAAAGACAGTCCTTAGAGAGAAATTTATAGCATTATGATTAGATGCTTTCATCAAGAAAACAGAAAGAGAGCAAGTTGGCAACCTAACGGACCATCTGAAGCAACTGGAAAAGGAAGAACAATCTGATCCCAAACCTAGAAAAAGAAAACAAATAACCAAAAGTAAAGCAGAACTAAATTAAATTGAAAACAAAAGAATTATTCAGAAGATCAGTGAAACAAAAAGTTGGTTCTTTGAAAAGATTAATAAACTTAATAAACCCTTGGCTAGACTAACCAGAAATAGAAAAACAAGATCTCTAATAACTACAATCAGAAATACTAACGGAGAAATAATAACAGATACTACAGAAATACAAGATTCTCAACAATGACTACAAAAAAACCCCTAGTCCCAGAAATGTGAAAATGTAGGCTCAGTGCCTGTAGCACAGTGGTTACAGCACCAGTCACATACACCAAGGCTGGAGGATTGGAACCTGACCTGGACCAGCTAAACAATGACAACTAGGCAGGAAGAGGCTGGACTCAAAGTTGTTGCTTCAGTGATGGCTGCTATCAGGAAAAAACTAGTGAATGTTGGTGATGGAGTTTGTAGGAAGACACGTTTGCTAATAGTCTTCAGTAAGGACCGGATCACAGAGACCTATGTGCCCATGGTGTTTCAGGACTATGTGGCAGATATTGGGGTGGATAGCAAGCAGGTAGAATTGGCTTTGTGGGACACAAGGGCAAGAAAATTATGACTGCCTGAGGCCCCTCTCCTACCCAGACTCCAAAGTTATACTGATGTGTTTCTCCATTGAAAGGCCTGATAGTTAGAAAATATTCCAGAAAAATGGACCCCAGAAGTCAAACATTTCTACCCCGATGCACCCATCACCCTGGTTGGGAACAAGAAGGATCTTCAGAATGATGAGCACAAAAGGTAGGAGCTAGCCATGATGAAGCAGGATCCCATAAAACTAGAATCCTGTTTTAGAAAAGAGGTTTTAGAGAAATTTGAAAATTTTTACATTCCTTTACAAACTTCACAGATGACTCTTGCTTTGGGTTTCTTTCTACGTAGGGGTCAAATGAGAGAAAAACTACAAAGGAGAACTACACTGTCATAAATTCTATGGAATAACAACTGAAATACAAAATGAGCTTATATTTATCTTATACAAAGGGTGCAAAGGCCAGGTGCGGTGGCTCTTGCCTGTAATCCTAAGCACTCTAGGAGGCAGAGGCAGGTGGATTGCCTGAGCTCACAGGTTCAAGACTAGCCTGAGCCAGAGCAAGTCCCCACGCCTAAAACTAGCCAGGCATTGTGTTGGATACCTACAGTCCCAGCTATTTGGGAGGCTGAGGCAAGAGAATCCCTTAAGCCAAAGAGTTGAGGTTGCTGTGAGCTATGATACCATGCACTCTACCAAGGGTGACAAAATGAGACTCTGTCTCAAAAAAAAAAAAATACAAATGGTGCCAAAAGATATATATATATATTTTAAGAAAGGAAAAAACCCAAGTCTCATTTGACTTCTGCAATGACAAGAGGCACAAGATACAATATACAAGATATCAAATATTACTGATATATATTGACTATTACAATTTTAATTAGTTTTTTCCATTCTTAAAATGTATATACATTTTTATACCCCCTTTATTATAATCAAATAATAAATAGCAGTGTTAATGTCAGTCACTGGTATTGAATGTATTCATTCAATTCTAGTTAAACTAATTAAACTAAAGTCAGCAGTCAATTCAGTCAACCAATAAATCAGTTGTATAAAGATAGAAAAATATAATTGTTTATTTTCTCTAAATGTTTTTGCAGTTTCACTGAACTAACCCGGCATCTAGTTGTTTTAACATATGTCTTGGAAAACATATTTTTACCCATCATCAAATATGGTGGAAATATTTTGAGAGAGAAAAGGAGAGAGACAGAGAGAGAACTTTGTGTGTGTGTGTGTGTTTGTATGTGTGTATTGGGAAGGGTCACATCCCTAGTTGTTTAATTTACATAGATATTTCAAATTTGAGATAGATCCTTATCACACATGGATGATAGGAGTATAAATCGGTTTAATCTTTTGGAACATCAATTTTTATCAAAAATACATATGACATAGCAATCCCTTTCTATAGATTTTTCCTACTGATATAGGACTTTGGTCCTATATCAGTACTGATATATGGACTTTGCCCATGTGACTTTGGTATGAGGATATTCCTGGTAGTCTTAAGGTGACAATAGAAAGATACTAAATACCCAGCAAGAAGAAACTGCTTAAACAGACTATCAGAGACATCCATAGATATAGACACAATAAGAGCAAGAGTACTGAATAATCTCCAACATACATGGCATGGAATAAAATACAATACAAACCACTTTGTTTAGGTAACTCTAAATTTAAAAATTAAATCCATAACCCTGTGGAAGAAAATCTTCATAACTTAAGGACAAGCAAAGATTTCTTAAATATGATATAAAAAACAGTAACTGTAAAAGAAAAAAATGAGTAATTTGACTTGAAGTTTCAAAATTCTTATCAAAAGATACTCATATACAGCAAAATAACAAGCCACAGATTAGGGAAAAAATATCAACAATGTATACAACTGACCATTGCTTGAATCCAGAATAGAGAAATGAATCCAGACTAGAGAAATAAATCCTTTTAATCTTTTCATTGGACTAGCACTCCAATAAAAACAATGGAAAAGATTTGGACATATGACTCACATAGATATCTAAATGGCCACTAAACATATGAAAAAATATACATCTTTACTCATGAGGGAAAGGCAAATTCAAATCACAATGAGATAGTACTACATACTCACCAAAATGGCTAAAATTAAAACAACTACCATTTTCATGCCTTGGTGAAGATAACTAAAACTTTCAGACATTGCTAGTAGAGTACGAACTGATACCACTTTAGAAAACTGGCAATATATACACATCTAAACTGTGGTCTATTAGTTTCATTCCTTGCCATGCACAAAAGAAATCAGTATGTACATTAAACAAAAGACATTCAGAATGTTCAATTTTATTCAAATAGAAAAAAACTGGAACAAATGTCATCAAAAGAACAGTAGAGAAACTCTGGTATATTCATACAATGGAATACCATACACCAATAAAAACATACTACTAATACAATAATTTAATGAACCTCAAAAGCATTACATTGAGCAAAGTAAGCCAGACATGAAGAATGCGCTACATGATTCTATGTATAGAAGGGGTAAAACTGAGGTATTAGAAGGCAAAAAAGCAGTTACCTCTGGAAGGAGGTGGTATTACTGGGGAAAAGGCATAAAATCTTTCTGGGCTCATGGAAATATATTACATCTTGTGCTGGGTGATGTTTATCCACCTGTCTGTATGTCTGTAGAAAATCATTGAATCACTTTATTATATATAAATTATATCCCATTTTTTAAAAAATGGGATTTAAAAAGCATTGAGAAAGTATATTACCAATTATTTTCTAAAAAGTGGAGTATACTATTTTTCTTGGATTTGAATAGAATATCTCTCAAAGGATGTAAGGAGGGGAAGAAAATGGGGTGGAGAGAGAAAAAAAGGAGATTGATATTGCAGACTCTTACATACAGAGTGAAAAAGACCCAGTTTACGACCCAATGTTATCAGATAGAGAGTCATCTTGCTCTCTTAAAAGGGTCCTGGTTTACGTGGATGTGGAGAAAAGGGAACACTTCTACATTGCTAGTGGGAATGCAAACTAATACATACGTTTTGGAAAGACGTTTGGAGAATACTCAGAGATCTAAAAATAGACTTGCCATTTGACCCTATAATTCCTTTACTTGGTATATACCCAGATGACCAAAAATCACAGTACAACAAAGATATCTGTACCAGATTGTTTATTGCAGCCCAATTCATAATTGCTAAGTCATGGA
>CAUYON010048409.1:0-19979 GCA_963573935.1 Arctocebus calabarensis
CACTGAATGTTTTTAATTGGCTTGTCAAAGATCAAATAGCAGTAAGTAGCTGGGTTCATCTCTTGGTTCTCTATTCTGTTCCATACATCTATCTCTCTGTTTTTGTGCCAGTACCATGCTGTTTTGATCACTATCGATTTATACAAGAATTGGGGAAAGGAGAGAGGGAGGGGAGGGGAGAGGGAAGGATGGGTGGAGGGAGAGTAATGAGTAATTGATGTGCACCACATTTACAGTGCATCTTAGAAGGGTACAGGTGAATCTTACTAAATGTAGAATATAAATATCTGTACACCATAACTAAGAAAATGCCATGAATGCTATGTCAACCAGTTCGATGAAAATATTTCAGATTGTACATAAAACCAACACATTGTACCCATGATTACATTTATGTGCACAACCATGATATAATAAAAAAAAGAATAAAAAAAGTATTCTTAAATTATATGGGAAAATAGAAATGCTTCAGTAGAAAAATACATGAATGAGAAATATGAAAAATCTAATAGAAATAGGAAATATTATTTTCCCTTTCCTTTTGGCACACATTAAAACAAATAGGACCATTTAACATCAGCAAATGTGCAATGAGAAAGACTCTTTGACCAGTGTGTTGTTTAAATTGTAACAAAATTTCTGGAAAACTAATTTGGCAAAATCTATCAAAAGCCTTAAGATTCATAGTTCTTGATTTAGTAGTAGTCTATTTCAAGAAAGCAGTGATTTGACCAAGATCTATGTCTAGGTAAGTTTATTAAAGCATTATTCATGGCTGGGTGTAGTGTCTCACACCTGCAATTGCAGCACTTTGGGAAGCTGAGGCAGGAGGACTGCTTGCGCCCAGAAGTTTAAGACCAGCCTGAACAATATAGTGAGACCTTGTTGCTATAAAAACTAAAAAGTTTAGCCAGGCATGATGCCATTTCTGTAGAACTGGCTACTCTAGAAGCTGAGACAGGAAGATCACTAGAGCCCAGTAATTTAAGACTGCAGAGACCTATGATCATGTTACTGAACTCTAGCTTTTCTCAAAAATTTAAATAATAAAATAAAATCAAGCATCATTTGTAATGGACTTTAAACACAACAACGATGTTGTGAATGGTTGCATTCATTTTATTTGTATAAATACAATAGAATGTTGGAAGTCATCAAAATGATGATTGGAATTTTAGTGCAACTATAAAATGCTCTTTACATCAATCATGTTAAGTGAAAAAAAATGATACTAACTCTAACTATGGTCTTAGTACTACATAAACATAATAAGAGAAGATGGCAGAAATTAGGCAAAAATGATGATATTGTCTCTAAATTGTAGATGATAGAAGATTTAGTTTTATGTTTTTTGTATACTTTTTAAGTTTTATGCAATAAAATATAAATTGTTTCATAAGGTTAGGAATATGAGTTAGTTCTGAGAAAGTCATTATAAACTTTGTTAACTTCAACTAGTTATTGCTTTGTAAAGAACATGCTTTCCTGACGATTTGAATTAAAGTTCGGAAGCAGACGAAATAAGAGCTAACCTTACCTGTTGGAAGCACAGGGGCCTCATTAGGCTCTCCCAGTGTCTCTCCTGTAGATATTTTATCTTTCCTATTAGGACAATGAAAAAACAGAGGCGGTGACAAGGAACTTAATGACAGTAGGGGACATACATTTAAATTTGCCTATACTGAAGAGACCTAAAAATGAGAAACAAAGTATAGTTTAAAACTGGATTTACCTATTTCTTATAGAGGTCATATTTGAATGTATTCTCACTGAAGAAAAATTCAAACAACCTCCTAAAATGGTTATGTTTGACTCTAGGGGTTTCCATACGTGTTGTGTTTTGTGTTGTCTCAGGGTGCTTTCCTGCAGTAGGCAGCGTTGATCTTTAGGGATCAATGTTTTGTAGTCCTGTTGTGTTCACTCCGGGTTCTTGATAATTGGTGATGTATCTTGTGACTGAAATATTCCTGCTAAAATCCCAGACCCTCAAGCCTACATGTCTAGAGACCTTAAGCTTATCTTATAATGATACTCTTGTGGTTAGAGTAATGGGAGAGAAGTTGATTTCTAGATATTGTAGGTGGATTAAATCTGTATTCTGGATACAACCATTGTCTACATGGCAACCAGCCAAGGACTTGGGGACAGGCTTGCAGTGGCATGTAATGGCAGCATGGTATATGTTCTGGGAGCCAATCCAAGGTCATGGTGGTAAAGCTGCCTGCGTATAATGTTGACCCATCATAGCAAGTGTTTTTTAGAAGAGAGTATTGATAGTGATGTTTTTTGAAGCTCACTGAAAAATGTGTTGCTATCCACTATTAGGTACCACAGGTTTTGTCTGTATTAGTATAACATAAAAACAGTTGACCAATGTATTTGATCTAATTATCTGTGGCTCATGATTATGGTAAGATCAAAGGGAATGGCTAGATGTTCTATAGTTTTAGAGTCATCTAGACTGGTCATAGCCAATAGCAGCACCTACATATCTCTACTACACCCAATTCTGCCAACTTGCTAATTAAGTATAATATACAAAATATTAATCAATTAGCCCAGCACTGACTCTGACCAGCTGGAATGGATGTAAGGTTTAAACATGGGTGACCACAGGGGTGCACATAGGCCAAATATAAACTAAGACCAGCAGGGAGAATGGGGACCGAAGACCCTATTCTTGGCAAGGGAGTACAAGGACCAAGTACAAGGTTCAAGGGAGGGAGAGTTGCTGCAGCCTCAGAATAGGCTCTTAAGACATCACCCAGGAGGATGGGGGGACTCCGCCTGGGGCTCCACCAGGAGCAGCATTTGTTTGGGAGGCGTATAGGAGGCAGGTTCTTCCAGGCAAGAGGGAAAGGCGTGGGGCCCAGATGAGGGTGTGTGTCTGTGCTCGGTGTGTGTGTGGGGTGTTAGCAGTTGGGTCATGGCTAATGGGAGGCTGAGGTGGAGTTGTCAGGGTGAAAGGTCTTGAGTAACCAGGTGGGCTTCTGCCTCAGTCAAGGTCTCAGCAGGAAACATTCAGTCATTTGAACCCAGTTTAATGAAGAGATTATGTACTAAGTTGTGGGAAAAGTGGAAGTACAGCCACAAGGGCAAGTAACAGTGTGGTGCTAACACTGCCCCTAGGCCAGGACAGGGGAGAATGATACCCTGAAGCAGAGACAGAGAAGGCTCTGGGGAAAGAGCTGCCTGACAGGAGCTGAGCTGAAGTTGAAGGAGACAGAGACCCTCAAGGACTGTGCAGGTGAGGAGAGAGAGAGAGAGAGAGAGAGAGAGAGAGAGAGAGAGAGAGAGAGAGAGAGAGAGATATCCCCTGTCTTCATTCTCCTCTTGGTGCTAATGAGCAGCCAGAGGGCAGGACCACTAACCAGGCAGTTCTCACCACGCAGCCTCCTGCACACAGGTGGGCTGGAGCAGGGTGGGGAGCGGACATTCAGAAGGGCAAGGAGAAGATGTACAAATCTTTTGAAAGTCATGGAAAGAGGCTTCATATAACAAGAAATATTTCGGACTTATTAATCTAGCAGTAGTTATGCAAGTTAAGGAGAAGAGGTTAGGGGACAGGGACCCCTATTAGGGAGAACGGATTGGACATTTTTCACAGAGTAAATTAATCAGGTCTTGGATGAAGTGGATGGCAGAGGGAATAGAAACAAAGGAACAAATGTGAAGGTTTTAGAAAGTCTCACCAGTAACTCAAATGGCCTCACTTGCGTCTCTCTTGGTAGTTTTATCTTCAGATTTAGATTTTGAAATGTTGTAGTATGTATGTATTTTGTGAGTTTAGAGTTTGACGATGACATCTCTCTTCTTTAATCATTTTCTGTAATGCATTTCCCCTTTCCTTTTTCATCCTTCTTGTTTTTTTGCATTTTAATTTTCTTATTTGATATTCAATTCTTGTTGAAGGTACAGCTCAGTGCTTTAGTACTTTAATTTGAGAAATACTAACACTTTACAGAATATCAAATAAGAGTTCAAAAGTCACTCTCTGTATTTTCCTGATGTCACTAATATTTTACTATAAGTTCTAAAAATCAAATTATTTTAATGGTTCTAGATCTAATAAGCAAAGATATACATTAAATCCATATCAACCAGTGATTAATTCATTTTATCTGAAAACAATGCAGATATATATCCCAATCCATAACGTCTATTTCCCTTTTATATTCCATTTATCCTCAGCACAATATGTGCATACATAGTCAGAATAATCTACACAGCTCTTAATTGCTGACATAAAATTAAAAGGTACAATTGCTTAGTTTCACTCTGTTATATAATCTTTCTAAAGTCAAGAGCACACAGCACTCTATTTTAGATACTTACCTCTCAGGAAAGCTTCTATGTTTTATTCTCTGCAAAGAGAAAAAGGTAATTTTACCAGAAGATAATGTGAACTGAAGAGCTGAAGTCTCTTTTCTATTTTCATTCTCTTCTCTCTTCAGCTACATTTCAACCTGTCTGTACGATATTATTTTGCAAGAATAAAATTCCTTTTGGCCTTTGTCAGATATCTCCAAGCATTTCTTCATTTTTCCTTTTTCCTTGAGACAGAATCTGATTCTGTCACCCTGGGTAGAGTGCCATGGCATCCTAGTTCAAAACAACCTCAAACTCTTGGGCTCAAGTGATTCTCTTGCTTCTACCTCCTAGTAGCTGGGACTATAGACATTTGTCACAAGGCCTGGTTAGTTCTACTTTTTTTAAGATGGGGGTCTCACTATTGCTCAAGCTGGTCTTGAATTCCTGAGCTCAAGCAATCCACCTGCCTTGGCCTCCCAGATTGATGGGATTATTGGTGTGAGCTACCCTGCCTGGCCAACCAAGCATTTCTTTAACTAACTCTCATGCTGATGGAAACCACTTCAAAGGGCAGCAGGAGCTAGAGGCCTGGGCACTCTTTGGCTAGTGTTCCAATAGCCATGCAGGGCTTGGGCTCACCTGCTGTAGAAGGTCCAGGTGCTCCTGGGAGTTACTGAAGTTTTTCCCAATGTCAAACAGGCAGAAGGTCTCCTGCTGGCAGATGCCGACCCAGTCCTGGTATTCTCCTGTGTCGGGGATGCGATCCAGAAAGACCCGATACGCTTCCCACACCACTTCCTGACACACTGTAAGACAAAGCCATTAGGGTGAAAGTGGCCATGTCTTCAGAAGACCTCTTTACCCCAACGCCAATACAATCCCACAACATGGAAAGCTCTCTCATGGCTTATGTTGACACACTAAGTAACAGCCCCTAGAAATCTGTTCATTTAATGCTTACTTATTGAGCACCTACCATATGCTATGGAGAAAAAGAAAAGAAAGAAAATAGGGATTGGGCATTGATTCAAAGGAAGAGAAATCAGTATATTGAAGAGTCGTCTAGACCCCCTGTTTATTGCAGCACTAATTACAATAGCCAAGATGTGGAATCAACCCCAGCATTCAACAACAGATGAATAGATAAAGAAAATGTGGTATATATGCACAATTGGACATTAGGTAGCCATAGAAAGAATGAAATCCAGTCATTTGTAGTGACATGAATGGAACTGGGAGATATTATGTTGAGGGAAAGAATCCAGGAACAGAAGGCTAAACACTTGCTTGTTCTCATTCATATGTTGAAGCTGTTTTCATAGAAGTAAAAAAAAAAAAAAAAAAACAGAGGGTAATAGAGGCTGGGGAGGGTGGGAGAAGGGGAGGTTAGGGAAAGATTTGTCAAAGGATATAAAATTACATTTAGATAGGAGGAATACTAGTCATCCAGAGTATGGTATAATGACTATAGTTAACAATAATATACATTTCAAATAGCTAGAAGAGAGGATATTGAGTGTTCCCAACACAAACGAGAAAAGTTTGTGATAGTGGCTATGCTAATTACCCTGATCTGATCACTATATATTGTGTGTAGAGAAACATAACCAGGTACTCCATAAATATGTACGGTTATTATGTGCCAATTAAGAAATGTAAAAAAAGAGATGGGAAATAAGGGCTGTGTGTGTGTACATGTGTGTAGACTGCAATTTTAAATTAGGGTGGTTGAGTCTAGGCACAGTGGGTATGCCTGTAATCTCAGGACTCTGGGAGGCTGAGGAAGGTAGATTGTCTGAGCTCACTAGTTCAAGACCAGCCTGAGCAAGAGTGAGACCTCATCTCTAAAAAAAAATAGGTAGGTCTTGTGGTGGGCACGTGTAGTTCCAGCTATGTGGGAGGCTGAGGCAAGAGGATCACTTGAGCCCGAGAGTTTGAGGTTACTGTCAGCCATGATGTCATGGCCCTCTACCAGGGCAAGAAAGTGAGACTCTGTCACACACACACATACACACAAATTAGCGTGGTTGAGGAAGATCTCACTGTAAAGGTAACTTTTTGAATAGTTTGGGAAAAGTAAAGGCCCCAAGCTGGGGACTGCTGGGAACACTGAAGGAGCAGTGAGGATGTCAGTATGGCCAGAGCGGGGCTAAGAGCCCTGGAGTATGAAGACAGGAAGGTGAGCGAGGCGAGCACAGACAGCGACTGTGGTAGACCAGCAGACTCCAGCCCGGAATCCGGGTGCCTGGTTGTATTCGAAGACCATCCCAGAGATACACAGGAACACAGACACTTAAAGGGAACCAATTTCCTAGTCTCAAATAGAGGAGCTCAGGGAATTTCACCCCCAAACATGACTACTTGGTATAAAGAATATTTTCAATTAAAGGACATTTGATATCAAAAAAGCATAGAAGGGGCTTTCCCTCTATCTGCATAAACCGGATAAAAGAGGAAATGGGCCGCCCTTCCTTCTGAGATCTCAGGGTGTTGAGAATGCACCCGGACGTGGCCTAACTCATTCAAACATGATACGTGTCTCTCTGGGCAGTTCACAGTTAAATCTGTTTCCCCCACCTGTTCATCCTCCTTACCACCTGTTTATTGCCCCTGAACAGAATTAGCTATACTCCTCTAAATTTTCTACTTTCCGTCTAAAAGGGAAGCTTCTTGGGGAGATTGGGTGATCACTCTGTGACCCTCCCCACGTGCATGATAAATAAACCTTCCCTTATTCATCTAGCTTAATTGTAAGTTGATTTTTCAGCAAACTTTTAGGGCAAAGGCAGCTTTCCCCTCAGTCCTACACAACTTTCCTATGCTTGCTTTCCTAAAATCGGTCTCCCTGAGGACACACCTCTCTGTCTTTTGCTTTTCCCCTTTGGTCACATCCTTCCCCATTCATCCATCCCCAATCCTTCTGTGGCACAGCCAATACACAAAAAGACAATTCGAAGAAACAATAGTGAGATTAAGAAAGCGAGTGAGCCTCTTGGAGGGATAATGCACATTTTGACATCTCCAGTGATTTCTGATTCTCTGCTTTCAACAAATTGGAAGGAATCCCAGAGGAGTTGACAGCTGATAGATCATTAAAAATAATCATGAGAGATCAGGATGTGATTAGTGCATTTAATGCCAAAGGAATTTGAAGAATAAGGACACTGCTACAATAAAAATCCATCCGTTCCTATGAAACTAAGGAAAATAATTGGTGCAAAATCGACACTAAAGTGTCGCATTTTAGCAATGCACAATATAAATAATGACTAAGTAAATAAATTCACTGAGCCACAAAACCAAAGCAATCTCATCAATCTTGAGGTGGGTGAACCAAAATAAAATCTTTAGGCTCCCGCCCCCCGGGACTGATTGACAGGACCCCCTTTTGGCTAAGGGGAGTGAGTTGCTAGCCATGACAAAGGAGAACAGATGCGCTCATCACGCCCCTCCCCTTTGTAGAGACATCCTCACACCTGCAGGCCCTCAGTATTCACTGTGTCTGGTTGTTTATCTCTGATTAAGAGACCCTTTTGGTAACTCATCATTCCTTTTCCTGGTCTAATAGACAGAGCCTAACTCTTTCAGCCAATTATCAGCTACAGAATATTTAACTATAACCCATGAGCCCCCCCGTTTGAAATGTCCCATCTTTTGGGCCAAACCAGTGTATACCTTTCATGTATTGATTATGACTTCCCCAGTAATTCCATCTTCCTGAAATGATTCTACCACAAATCCTAGAGCATTTTCACCATGCTTTAAGCACTGGGAAAACAAATAACTCAGTGTTCCATTTGATTTAGGAATATGGGAGCTTTCTCTGCTACGTTTGAAAGATGTCAACAGATAATTTTGTAAAAGTAGCACAAGAATGAAACTCTGTTCCCTTTACTCTGTCAAAGGAACGCTGCTTTGTGGCTGGCTCTTATTTCTTATTTTGTTGTGAACCAATTTGTTAGAGTTGAGAAACCCCCACTGATGAATAGTAAAATTTCATATCACCTGGGGGCAGCCAGAATGATAATGGCCTGTCCTTGCTTTGGGGAGAAAAACTGTGGTTTGTTTCATTCAGGGAAACAGAATGAAAGGGGCAACCTGATCAAGGAAAAAAGAGCTAAGAATAAGAACTCAAGAGCTAAAAATGTGGTTGCAGCAATAAGTAGCCTATTCTGCAAATACCCGCAGTGAATTCTGAGAGTGCTGTAAAGAGTTAGAAAGTCATATGAAAATAGTTAGAAAGAGTTGCAGTTATATTCAGTGAGATGCAAATACTGTACGTTTATACTTCTATCCCTGAAAAACCAAGTAGGAATTTGCCAGAGTTGCTGTCTGATCAATGTATAGGTGCACTGAATGTGAGTGACTGACACGGTCACTGTCTTTTCCTCACATCCCCTGTGGGTTCTCTGTTGTCTGTACCCACCAACGAGTATTTACTGAGCTCCTGCTCTGTGGCGATGCTATGCTGGGACCTGACTGTGTTAACACAGTGAACTTGACCTTCTATAGTTAGAGTCCTCCTGACTGTGATCCAGTTCTTTCCATTTTTCCTGGGTGTGGCTTCCATCAGAAAGCAAATATCTTTTTATTTCCATATAAAATGAGACATAGAAGGAACATAAGGCTTGATATTTTTGAGACTGATAATTAATTATACCTCCAAAATCCAGTAAGAATGCCTTGGATTAATTCAACCTGTGCACAAGAACTTTGTTGGGTGTTAGCTGCGTGAAGTGAGTTCTCAGTTGTCATAATGTGTAACACGTCACAGGCTAGAATTAAACCAGCTTGTTCAAGGCATTGGGCTTTCAATAGAGTAGGGTGGCTCTGTTGTTTGGAATGGAAGTGAACGTCTAGTGTGATGGAGGTGGAGTCAGGGAGACCCTCAACTTTCACAGGGAAGATGAGCTGAGTTTAGGTGGAAGCACGGCAGGATACTTTGTATTATTTGCAGATAGATACCTGGAGAATTTTACAGTTTTTGGCCAGGGCCGGGTTTGAACCTGCCACCTCTGTTATATGGCACCAGCGTCCTACTCCTTGAGCCACAGGTGATGCACAGAGAATTTTAATGGCAGCTACCAAAGATTTTTTTCTTTTGCAGTTTTTGGCTGGGGCTGGGTTTGAACCCGCTACCTCCGGCATATGGGGCCAGCACCCTACTCCTTTGAGCCACAGGCGCTGCCCAAGATTTTTTTTCTTTTAATGAAGAAAGAAACCATGGGAACTTTTTTTCATCCATGGTGAATGAAGGAGCTTAGGAAATTTCACACTAAAGTCCTACACTTGGTATAAAGAGTATTTTGAATTACAGGCCTGAGGGCTCTAAGAATCTCTTAGACCTCTAAGGATCTCTTAGATCTCTTGGAAGGGGCCTTCTTTTTATCTGCATAAACAGATGGACCCACCAGTTAACTTCTCTCCCCTCCCCATTATCTCAATATATTACAGGAAAAAAGAATCAAGAATGCAACCAGACCTGACTCAAATCATTTTAAACATAATACCTGTCTCTCCGGTTCATTTACATTTTCCCAACTATCTATTCATCTCCCCAGCAACCATTTATTGCCCCTAAACAGAATTGCCTGAATTCCTCTTCTCTCCCTCCCTGCTAAAAGGAAAGCATAAAAACATCTGGATCCCCCTGGGTACCTGGGTAATCATTCTGTAATTCTCTCATGCACAAGGTAAATAAACCTCTTTCTTTTATTAATCTGCCTTAATTGTGAGTTAATATTTCAGTGAACTTTTGGGAGAAAGGGCAAGTTTTCCCTTACCTCCACATTGGTAAATGAAAAGGCCAGCCACTGATGGCTGTGCTGTGATTTAATTCCTCAGTGATCCCAGGAAGGATTCCCCAGGATCCTGTTAGGCTCTCTCTGGATAGGAACTGCAGGGTAACTCCGCTAGAAAGCACAGTCATTGTGTTGTAATTCTGTGAATACACTGCGTTATATCTTGGTAACTACTCTTAACTCTGTGTCTTCTGCGCTCCAGTGGGCCTCCTGGTTTCCAAACATCAGAAGGTTCTGCTGAGTCAGCAACGAACACCTTGGTGAGGACGTAGATGCTAACGTTGCTTTTGAAAAATGAAATCTTAGGTCATAAATCAACTTGCTCAGGTACCTGACATTGCAATCATCCTGTGCTGCTTACTCATAAGAACAGTATTAAAATTCATTAGTGAGCTCTGGCAAAAATAAAAATAAAGAGGTAAAATCTGGGTGCCACGGCTTTCTGGTGACTTGTGAATGCCCTAAGAGTCTGTGTTTCACAAGACGTTCTTTTAAACCATCAGAGCCAATCTCCACCATAGCTTTGGAATTTATTCATTAACATCAGATCACTGGGCTGATTTTTACAAAGCCTGTGGCTAAATGAGAGAACCTGGGAGGTTTGGGCAGAAGACGACTTGGAAGGGAAAGGATGAAAATATTAATAACAATGGGCTAAATGGTTTCATTTCTGTCCTTACCTCTCAATCTATAATACGCTTGAAGACTGGCTAAAATCTGTTTCATGGATTCCTGCGGACACACTTTAACCCCTGTGGGGAAAAATGCTGATCTTTTTGTTCGATGCTTTGTCAAATCGTATACTCGCCTCAGGGCTGACAGTTTGTACATTTTTTCAATATTTTCCATTCTTTCGATTCTTGGGGCTTTGTCTATGCCTTTGTTTTCAGAAAGGTATGTTTTAATGGAGATATCTGTAAAAGAAAGATCGATATCCTGGTGAATATATACTTTTATGTGATATAAGTGACATATATGGATAATTGAACGAGATAAACTAAAAATTAAAATTATCTGGCTTATGACGTTTATACTTTGGTGCAACTGCCAAATGCAATATTCCAAATGACAAGGCATTTTCAGAAATAAGAGAATAGTGTAATGAACTGATCAAGATAAAAAAGCCAACATCTCAAATCATCCATCTTGCCCTTAAGAACTGCCAAATATTGAAACCATTTACCACACATCTCTCTAGAAATCACTCCCCACTTAGCACTCTAGCTTCCCGAGAGAGGCTTCTTTTGATAGACATATTTATAATATATTTCAAGTGGGAAATGATAGAGCATTGTGGTACCCAGAGGTGTGCTCCTGACGAGGAAGTGGGGCATTTCTAAAAACCTGAGAAAAAATGCAACAAAATAAACTTTCGGGCAGCCCTATGATTTCTATCCTGGCAGGGCTCAGAGGGTGGTGATCTGGCTGAAAGCGAGTTAGGGCAAGGATGTATCTTAGAGTTGTATTTACAGAGCAAGCTTGCTATTTAATGGGGGTGGCGGTAGAAGAATGAAGGGGAGGGCCCAAGAGAAAAGGCTGGTGGAGAAAGTAACAGCCTCAGCCATTTTCCCTGCTGACACGTCAGGTCTACTAGGGTTAGGTTTTGGTTTCATTTTTGACTTTCTAGACCTCTCATAATAATGACTTATATTCATGGAGTCCCATTTGATTTTGAGTTTTTTCTCTGTATCAAGTCATATCATTCTCACAGAAGCTTTACCGTCCGCAATATAGATGAAGCAGGTATAATTTTTCTCAGTTTACCGCGTAGCAGTATATCGAGGCTTGGAGGTGGCAAAGCATGTTATCAGCAGAGTCAGATCTCAGTCCCTCTTCCCCTCCATCTCTTTTACCCATTCTATCACACAAGAGAGGAATTATGGATGAACAGTTGGGACCAGGTACTATAGGTGGTCCCTGGAGATCCCAAATGTGGTTTACAGCGATTTATATTTAATATTCCCATTTGGCTAGGGAATGCTCTCAAATGCAAATCTTCTTGGTACAGACAAGGGGAATCATGCGGAAATCCAAGAGGGTAGCTGGAGAGCTCTTCAAATCTTGTCAGAAAGTGTAAAAGTCTCTCTACATGTAGGTGTGGAGAGAGTCCTGGTGGGAACACGCGTTCTCAGCCACTTTGAGGAATCTCAGAGTGGTCAGTCAGCGTTGGGGAGGGGTGAATTCTTAGGAAAGAATCTCCAGGAAGGAAGGAAATTTAGAGATTCATTGGCTCACCCAAAGACAAACTAGTCATACTCTTTGGGTTAGAATACAGGCACCAGCCATTTTTGAGATCCTCAGGTGGTTCCAATGGGCAGAGAGGTTTGGGACCCCCTGCTTTATAGCTCTGTATGGATGCTTCCAGCTGGAAAATCAGGATCACCCATCTCAAACTGGCTTATTAACATGAAAGTTCCCACATCCAGAGGAGAGGCAGAGGGAGGGGATGCCTGGAGAAAATGAAACTCCACCCTGACTTTTTCTTTTTATCTGGGCTCTGTCCCCTCATGTGGGGACCTCACCCCCAGTGAGCTTCCAGTACATTCCCCCTAGGAAGGCCAGCAGCAATGGGAGCAATTCCTATGGAAAAGTAGCCTGCCCTTTGTCTTGCTGGCTGAGGCCATGCCAAGGGACCCCTGGTGCTATTGGCTTGAGCTGAATAATCACAGGACAGGGGACTGTGAAGTGGCTTGTCCCAACTGTAGAGTCAGAGTCAGGGGTTTTGGACTTGCCTGCATGGCAAAGTGAAAGGTGCCCATTCAGTTTTGGGCACCAAGTGCAAGAGGGGGAGTGAAGTCACACACACAGATGTTAGCGCCCACTGCAGTTAGTAAAATGTGAGTTTTGGTGTAGGAATATTAACTTTGGTAACCCTTTCAAACACTTTTAGATTATGAAAGAGTTGTCATAGTAAAAAGTAAGTTTTTGTAATTCTATTTCAGTTGCCTTTTAGAATGGAAGGAGCAGGTGTGTCGTTGGGCGATTCTAGGCCTGTCTTTTGTGGCACAGACCACACTGAGGGACCCTGCTTGTCTCATTTCTGTCACAGCACCAGCCGACGGTGTCAGGGGGCCTGGGGTTGCACTGGCCTCTTTTCCACCTCGTCATCCCCCCAGTCTTCAGTCCCTTGGGGTTGGTCCTGTTCTTACATTTTATGTCATGCTCTGTAGAGTGAACTGAATAACTTGTCTTGGGAACAGTACTTACTTCACCCAGGTTCTGTGAACATTGGATGTTATATATATCAAAATAGAAGAGCAGCTTTGGAATGTTCCCAAGACAAAGAAATGATAAATGTTTGAGGTACTGGAACTCTTATTTACCCAGATTTGGTCGTTACCTATTGCATGCTTATATCAAAATATCACATGTACCTTATAAATATGTACAACTATTATGTAGCTACGAGAATTACAAAATAAAAAAAAAGTGTTGGGCACAGCATGAGCGCACAATAAGAACTCGTCCACTGGAGGATGACTATAGTTAATAATAATACATGGTTTCAAGTAGCTAGAAGGAGGATGAGTATTCCCACACACAGAAGTAATGAATGTTTGAGAGGATGGATCTGTAATTACCCTGCGCTGAGCACTGTGTGTTATACATATCAAACATCACGCACCCCATGAATATATACTGTTATTATGTGTCAACTCAAAGACATCTACAAACACTCAGAACCTTACACAGTGAGCACCCCCATGTAAGATATTACCATTAAAATTTTCATTTTAATTAAAAATCCCTCCTATGTCAGCTAATCCAGGCATTCCACTTCCTGGTATCTCGGGTCTATCCTAAAATGACCCTTCCCTATCCCACTCCTCTGTTCTAGATGAGACCACACCTGTGCCCTGAGCCTTCCTGGGCTTCCTCACTGCAGCTTCGCTTTGTCTGCGTTTCCCACCTGTGGGCCCTCCTCCTCCTCCTCCATTTGCTGTGCTCCCACTTTTTTATAAGGGCAGGTGAAATGCCACCTGCTCTTCTGAGCTTTCCCGGGTCTCACACTCAGATTTCTCTCATTGCCCCCGCTCACTCCTGCAGCGTGGTTCATATCTCTGTGAATACTCCACATTATGTTACACAACATCATTGAGTGCCCCATGAACATGAAGATCAGTTCACCAGTATTCTTTAAGTGACTACGATGGGCCAGGCCCACTGGGGTACACAGTCGTAAACTCGAGGAACAGTTGTAAACTATGGAACTTTTATGGTGAAGCACTTGCTTCATCTTGCCTTGAATAATAATTTGTTGTAAATAAATGAGTGTCTTCCTTTAAACTGCAAATATCTTGAGGATTTGTATTATAATCCTGTCTTCCCCTCCCCTGTTCACCTAGTATTCTGTTTTGTTTGTGACAGATATACAATTAACAAGGAAAAATGCCCATGAAAATATTTGTGGTTCTAAAAAAATATATATGTATGAATTAGATTTGTTTTAAAAACTATTATACCATGAAAAATCGCTTCATATGTCCTGTCCACCCACATGATCACAACTTCCCTTTTAAATTTCTGCCCCTTCCTTAGTGTCTAATATCAGAGGGTAAGGACATAGTCATCTTATTGAAGATAATATCCCAAGTGAAAAAGCCAATAAAAATTCTTTTGCGAGTGAATACAAAAGAATGGAAAAGAGATAGTTTATGTATAAAGTGTGTTTCTAGGCCCTTTAAATTTATCCATAAATAAATGATAAAGAATCAATTAAGAAAGTGGGTATCACTGGGAGGAATCCCAGCATTGCCTGGCTCCTTATAAGGACAGGACTGTACTCTCTTGCCTCTGTTATTGAGCCTGAGAGATAAAACCACACTTTTGGTATATGGGGTACATGGCACTTCCAGGAAGAGTTCATAAACTTTATTGTCAGATCTTGTACACTCTGCTTTCTGTCACTAATTTGATGACTGGTCTCAGCTCCTACCTAAAACTAACACCCTCAATTAGGCACTGTACCCCATTCTTTCTTACCCCTCAAGAACATTATTCCAGAAACTCTTTACTCATCTCCCCACATCATTTTCAGTGTTTCCTATGGGACCAGTCTTAGAAGCATAGAAGCACACAAATATGCTATTATTACTTTTCCTTTTTTTGAAAACCCCTCTCTTGATAACATTTAATACATCCCTTCCAGCTACTGACTCATTTTTCTATTTGCACTTATAGCTCAACTTTTTAAAAGATTTTTCTTGCCTGGTAGGTTTGAAAAGTTTTGAAAACGTCAGAGGGCTGTAAAAAAGCACACTGATTCTGAGAGGGTGGAGCAAGATGGTGGCTGAGTAACAGCTTTTTTGCAACTGGGCACGGCAATATTTGGGAGAGAAGACCCCAGGCATCTGTGGCTGGTGGGATCTGCCCAGAAATGTCCCTTTGGGGACAAAGGGAGACAGTGAGAGACTGCTGGACCCCAAGAGGAGGATAAAAGCAATGAAGAACTGGAAAGTGGTTGCTTTTGTTAGGTCTGAGGCTGCCTGTAGCTGTAACTACAGCAGCAGTGAGATTGCAAACAGGAAAGGCCTTCCCTATAGGCTCTTTGGATTTTTTGGACTTGGGCACTTGGTTGAACTACCTTGGGAGAACTTGGGCCAGAGTGCAGATGACTTTAAGCATTGCCTAGGGCCTTGGACTGAGTCACTGAGCCAGAATGGAGCTAATAGTGTTCAGTTGTGGGCCACCTGTGTAGCCATTGTAGGAGAATTGCCCCTACATGGGCCACCCTTAGGGTCACAGAGCAAGGATTGGGCTGGGAGACGTTGGTGAGGAAGGAATCCAGTGACTGAGCAATCCAAAGAGGAGGACTGAGACACTGGGGAAGAGCAGAAATTTTAGTGTTTGGCATTAGCAGGGCTACCTTACAGCCTTGGCCCTCAGGGGCATGGAGTGAGACTGGTTTTGGTGCATTGGATAAGCAGGCAGCCACTTAAGGAAGGATACCAATGACAAGTGATTTCCTGGGAAAGCTTGTGCTTAGCCAAGGTTAATGGTTTAAAGTGTCTTTTAAATGGGCTGAGGAGAGATTTAGGCTCTCAACCCTGTGGGGCTTGAGAAATCAGTGGAAGCCTCCAGTCTCCATGTTGTACAGCCATATCAGCATTGTAATTAACATCTCATACTCCAGAAGATCATCTGTTGCTCAGACAATATTCAGCAAGATAAAAAACTGCTTTTTTTATTTAAACATTTTACCTCTAAATCTTTCTTTTTTTGTCTTTCTTTTCTTTCTTAATTTTTCTAGTTTAAATATAATTTTTCATTGGGAAATTTTCATTTATAATATTCTCTAGAATGGCTTCCTTTCATCTGGGGTATTCTTTAATAATTAAAACTTCATTTTTGCTAGTGTTTCTGCCCCTACCTATTATTTGGTTTCCCTCCCAATTTTATCCCATAAAATTTTCTGTTTGTTTGTTTTGGTTTGATTTATAGTATTTTTGTCTTTCCTCTCTACTTGGTGGAGGTGGGGTACTGTGTCTGAACAGGCTGGCAAAGAGCTGCTGACCTCAAGGGAACCACCCAAATCAGCACTCCCAGAGGTTGGGAGTTTTAAAGGTTGGGTCAAAGTACCCTCCTGTACACCCATATTACTCTCATCTCCCTCTTTCTGTGCCTCTCTTATTTTTGTCAATATTCCCTTTTATTCACTCCCTCTCCTTCTCTATTTTCTTTTAAAAATCTTTTTTCCCTTCTTGCTCTTCAATCTTCTCATCCTTCTGGTCCTGTACCAAAAGGACTTGTCAAAACCTTAGGCCAGAAGTATGGTAACTTAAAGAGCAAGACAAAGTAAAAGGAAAATTGGGGCATAGAAATAGATAAATGAAAACATTCATGAGGAAGAATCAGAAGAAAAATCCTGGCAACATGAAAAGCAGTCCAGATCGACCCCCTCAAGGGACCGTTAGGTACCTACTGCAGAGGATTCCACCTATAAGGAAATGTTAGAAATGACAGAAGGGGAACTTAAAATACAGATGATGAAAACAATGAAGGAAATTTCTGAGAAGGTGGAAAACAACCAAAAGGAAATTAAAAAACAGAATCAAATAAGAGACGAACAATATGAAGAATATAGGAAAGATATAGCAGAGCTGAAGGAATTGAAGCAGTCAGTTAGGGAACTTAAAGATGCAATAGAAAGTATCAACAACAGATTAGACCATGCAGAGAAAAGAATCTCAGGGATAGATGACAAAGCTCTTGAGATAACTCAGATAGTTAAAGAGGCAGAAAAGGAGAGAGAGAAAGCAGAATGTTCATTGACAGAATTATGGGATTTTATGAAGTGTTCAAATATATGAGTTATAGGTATCCCAGAAGGGGATGAAGAATGCCCCAGAGGAATGGAAGCCATTCTAGAGAATATTATAAATAAAAATTTTCCAAATATCACTAGAGATTCTGACACACTCCTTTCAGAGGGATATCGGACCCCAAGTTGCCTCAACTCTAATAGAGTTTCTCTAAGATACATTGTGATGAACCTGTCCAAATTCAAGACAAAAGGAAAGATTTTTGTAAGCTGCCAGGAGTAAGTGCCAATTGATCTATAGGGGCAAATCCATCAGGGTGACTGCAGACTTCTCTAATGAAACTTTTCAAGCAAGAAGACAATGGTCAACCTTTAATCTACTTAAACAACAATTTCCAGCCCAGAATTCTATATCCTGCTAAGCTAAACTATAAAATTGATGGAGAAATCAAATCTTTCTTTTTTGAAGTTTTTGGCTGGGGCTGGGTTTGAAACCACCACCTCTGGCATATGGGGCTGGCACCCTACCCACTGAGCCACAGGTGCCACCTGAGAAATAAAATCTTTTACTGATAAGCTCTGTAGGAAATACTTTAATCTGTTTTACACACTGACCATCACAATGGACCACCAGCAAAGTAACCACCCAGAGATTAAAGGACAGAACCTAGCTTCCACAATGATGCCAAAGACAAAAGCAAACAATGGACTTTCACAAAATAAGATGAATAGAATGCTACCACACTTACCAATTATCTCAATAAATGTCAATGGTTCGAATTCCCCACTGAAGATGCATAGATTGGCTGATTGTATTAAAAACATAAGCCATCCATTTTTTGTCTGCAGGAAAAACACCTAGCCTCAAAAGACAAATTAAAACTCAGAGTTAAGGGTTGGAAAACAAGTTTTCAGGCAAATGGGATCCAGAAGAAAAGAGGGGATGCAATCTTATTTTTAGTACATGTAGATTTAAAGCAATTTAAGTCAAAAAAGGCAAAGATGCTCACTTCATATTCGTCAAGGGAAAAATACAATGAGATACATGTGGATTTAAAGCAACTAAAGTAAAAAAAGACAAAGATGGTCACTTCATAATGGTCAAGGAAAAATACAACAAGAAGTCATTTCAATTCTAAATATGCACACAAGTTAAATGCTCCAAGATTCTTGAAACAGACCTTAATTAGTCTGAGCAATATGATATCCTATAACACCATAATAACATGGGGCTTTAACACTCCTCTTACAGAGCTGGACAGATCCTCTAAACAAAAATTAAACAAAGAAATAAGGGACTAAAATGAGACTTTAGAACAATTGTGCTTGATAGACTTATATAGAATACTCCACCCAATACTTGAATGATAAAGAATATACATTCTTCTCGTCACCCTATAGAACATTCTCCAGAAATGATCATATCCTAGGACACAAAACAAACCTCAACAGAATAAAAAGAATTGAAACTTTACCTTGCAACTTCTCAGACCACAAGGCACTAAAGGGAGAACTCAACTCCAACAAAAATGTTCAACCCCATACAAAGGCATGGAAGTTAAACAACATTATGCTGAATGACAGTTGGGTGTAGGAAGAAATAAAAGAGGAAATCATTAACTTCCTTGAGCATAACAACAATGAGGACACAAGCTGCCCAAACTTGTGGGATACTGCAAAAGCAGTCCTGTGAGGAAAATGTATCACTTTAGATGTCTACATTTGAAAAACAGAAAGAGAGCACATCAACAAACTCAAAAGCCATCTTATGGAATTGGAAAAAGAAGAACAATCTAAGCCTAAACCCAGCAGAAGAAAATAAATATCCAAAATTAAATTAGAGATTAATGAGATTGAAAACAAAAGAACCATTTAGAAAAGTAATGAAACGCGGAGTTGGTTTTTTTTTTTTAATTCCTACCTAGAGAATTGGAGGTTTCAAAGGCTTTATTTCTTTTTCTTTTTTATTAAATCATAGCTGTGTACATTAGTGCAATCATGGGGTACAATGTGCTGGCTTCATATACACTCTGAAATATTTTCATTAAACTGTTCAACATAGCCTTCATGGCATTTTCTTAGTTATTGTATGAAAACATTTGTGTTCTGCATTTAGTAAGTTTCACCTGTACCCTCTAAGATGCACTGTAAGTGTGATCCCACCAATTACTCTCTCACCACACATCCTCCCCCCTCCCCTTCCCTCCCTTACCCCATTCTCCATATTCTTGTGCCATAATTGGGTTATAGCCTTCATATGAAAGCTATAAATTAGCTTCAGAGTAGAGCTGAGTACATTAGATACTTTTTCTTCCATTCTTGAGATACTTTGCTAAGAAGAATGTTTTCTAGCTCCATCCATGTAAACATGAAAGAGGTAAAGTCTCCATCTTTCTTTAAGACTGCATAATATTCCATGGTATACATGTACAACAATTTATTAATCCGTTCATGGGTTGATGGGCACTTGGGCTTCTTCCATGACTTAGCAATTATGAATTGGGCTGCAATAAACATTCTGGTACAGATATCTTTGTTATAATGTGATTTTTGGTCTTCTGGGTATATACCAAGTAAAGGAATTATAGGATCGAATGGCAGGTCTA
>CAUYON010048411.1:0-48954 GCA_963573935.1 Arctocebus calabarensis
CACCCCTGGATAGAGTACTGTAGCATCACAGCTCACAGCAATCTCCAATTCCTGGGCTCAAGCGAGTCTCTTGCCTCTGCCTCCCAAGTAGCTGGGACTACAGGCACCCGCCACAATGCCTGGCCATTTTTTGGTTGCAGCCGTCATTGTTTGGCGGCCCAGGCTGGATTCGAACCTGCCAGCTCAGGTGTATGTGGCTGGCGCCTTAGCCCGTTGAGCCACAGGTGCTGAGCCGCATTCTGTGATTTTTCACAGGATAAAACACCTCATTTTCCTGCCATGGGGATTCTTCATTCCTCCCTGTATCTGCTTAGGCCCTACAGTGACCAGAGTCAGCAGAAGCTGGCAGCATGCTCAGAGTCCAAAGCCAAGTTGGCAGCCTGTGTCACGTCAGGGGGAGCTCCGGATGCTGGTTGCGGGTTGGCCCTTACCATGTGGGGAGCAGCCTAATGTGGGCTTTCCTGAGTGGCCAGAGGGATCCAGGTGCCAGGGGAATGGCAGAGAGGGGAAAGGAAAGGGGGACATGGAATGAGGGTCACCAGATCTGGTTTGTGCAGTCATGAAAAAATGATTCATGGCTGGGAATGGTGACTCGTGTCTGTAATCCTAACATTTTGGGAGGCCATGGTGGGAGGATCACCTGAGGCCAGAAATTCAAGACCAGACTGAGAAACATAACAAGACCGTTTTTCTAGAAAAGATAGAAAAATTAGCTGGGTATGGTGGCATACACCTATACCCTAGATATTTAGGAGGCTAAGGAAGGAGGATTGTGTGAGCTCAGGAATTTGAGGCTGCAGTGAGCTATGGTGATACGACTGCACTCCAGCTTGGGCAACAGAGTGAGACCCGGCCTCAAAGAAAAAAAAAAAAAAAAAAAGAAAGCACCAAAATGTTTCAAATGCTGTATTCTGAACATCAAATTGTCCATCTATAAAATGAAGCGATAGTAATAATACATAATTTACACAGAGGACAAAGTGGAAGTGGATGGTCATATAACCATCCTATCTGGTCATTTTTGGCCTCAGAATGGAAAACTAACTATGGCCTAAGCTTCTTCAGCCTTGTCTTCTATTATAATTTGCAGGAATATATTCTAAACACTGCTTTCCAGTTCTTCCAAATTGTCTCATGGGAACATTCCAGTTTCTCCTTGTCACTTAATGCCAGCCTGATGCAGTCTTGGGCCCTGCTGTTCCATTGCATTGCCCTGGTATGGAATGGATTGGGGTGATGGTACAGATGGTAAACTGGGATTTGATCCTGGCTTGGTACTCAGGCTGGATGAACACAGGTTATAGGATCTCACCTTTCTGATCCTCAGTTTCCTCACTGGTAAAATGACAAAAACAATCCTTATTCATACATGTATCAATTCTTTCAATAAACATTTATTGTTTGCTATATCCCAAGGGGTGCTCTAGGTGCTAGGCATGTAACCCTGATCTATCTCAAAGGGGCTTAGGTTGTAGTGAAGGGTGACAAATAATAAAAAGCATTATGTCAGCTTCCATGGTATGATGTAGTGGGAAGTGCATGGAACCCCGCATTAGGACTCTCTGTTTCAGTCCTTCTTGTCTCAGAATAGCTATGTTGACCTTGGGCAAAATATTCTCAGAAGGCTTTAGTTCCTTCATGTTTAGAACCAGGGATTAAGGCTAATTCAGGTGAGTCTGATTTTTTTTTTTTTTAGTCCCCCACTAAATATCATGTTTTAAATTTTTGGTTTGCAACTAAAAAGCATCAGTTGTTTAATAATTTATATTTTATTTTCAGAAATCAAAGGTACCTAAAGCTAGGTTTTTAAATTTGGATATTGGGGTTAGAGCATTATAATTCAACACGTGACAAGTCTACAGTCCCATATCAATCAATTGTAACTTTTACTCAGTAAGACATCGTTTTAGCTGATGCCTTTCCTGCCTAAAGTCAAGACTGTCAATAATGACGAGTGATTGAATGGATGAAGGAATGAGTGAGCCAAGGAACAAACGAAGTCATAGCTATTGTGATCTGAAATCAGAACATGAGCTGCAGGTCTCATCTCTGTCTCTGTGTTCTTTGAGCACAGGGTTGCCTGCTGGGAGCCAGAGCCAGCAGCTCTGTGGTTAGGCTTTTTGCTCCTGGAAGAGTGCTGCATACCCTCAGCTAGTCTGGTCCCTGACTCCATTTCTTAGCCCCAGGATTATGAATCTCAAACTTCTGTGCCTTTCCACTCTTCCTCAATATCTTTGGAGAAGGCCTGTAGGAGCCCCTCTCTTCTTCCTCCTTCTCCTCTTCCTCATTTTGCGTCTCTCCCTTCCTGTCTCTTGCCCAGCTTTCCTCTCATCCCTTCCCTCCTGTGACTGTCCATTGTTCAACTTCAAGCACCATGGACTCCTTTGAGGAATGAGCTCATGACTGCAGCTGTGTCCCTAGTGAGCCCAACTCATTACTCTCCTTCATGTTATTAGTATTTGGGCTCAGGGTGATGTAGTTCTGATTAATGAGGCATTTGTTCTGTATCACAAAACCATTGAAGAATACCCTTCTCATTCCAGTGACTTGTGTCACAAAGTTAATCATGAGATGACCTTCCCTGGGGGTTGGCAGAAGAGACCAGGTGTCCAAGCCTCCCTTAACAAGTGTTTTACAGAAATAAAGACTCAGGGGCACACACAAAGAGTCATCTAAGACCTGAGTCTGCCATCAGAGCCTCAGATCTCATAGGACTACTGTGCTGTCTGCCCTGGGGGTGGAATTCTCCAGCACCTCCTTTCTTCCTTGTGGTCCAGGTGGCTCAGCATGGTAACCAAGCAAGTATGAGCCTCGCCATCTGACAGATCCAGGTTCAAAACCTGTGTAACCTTGTGCAAGTCACTTAGGGTCTCTAGGCTCTACCTCAATTCAAGGAAGGAGGTGAGGCCCAGAGTGCATCCTTCTTGTTCCAGCTTCTTGGAAACAGAAGAAGAAGTTGGAAACAGAAGTTTGGAACAGAAGTTTCTTTACTGGAAACAGTCAGTAGCGGTTCTCTTCTTTTACTTTTCCTTCTCTTTGGACCTGGCTGAGAGCTCTCATGATGGAAATACATCCTTAGTTTCTCTGTACTATGCCTTCCACCTATTCTGAACCAAGAAGCTAGGAGAACTCCAGACTGTGCCAACCACAAAGGTAGGCCCGGGTAACAGGTGGAAGACATTTGCAAGCAGCTGTAGCACAAAGCAAACATGTAGCACGTGGTGTGCTTTGGGGGAGCCTCAGGAGTTTGGTTCTTGAGTACTCACAGAAAGGGGCTCCACTCTGTAGCTCAGAATGTGCCCTGAATGTGGGTTTGGGCAAAGAGCAGTAAGCTCCATGTTCTTGGACATTTGAGGCTCAGGCAAAGGGTAGGGGGAATACTTTTAGGGGTTGAATTCTGGAGCAGCAGGATCAGTCTAGCGGAGAATACTCAATCTCATGTACCCTAGAATTATTCCTCAGTGGGCAGCTCTGCAGAAATCATCCATTCTGTGGCAGGGTTTAAGGAACTAATATTGGTAAATACTCTAAGCACCAAAGTATGGGCCACATGTGCCAGTGTTCTCCACCCTTACACAACCGATCTTCTGTATTGCAGGAACAATTTCCCTCATTTTGTGGTTGAGGAGTCAGAAGAGGTTAGGTAACTGCCCAGGTCACATAGCAATTGAGTCAGGATTCGAACTCCACAAATGTTTCTTAAAAAATTCTTTTTTAGTTGCACACACACCTCAAAGACTCTATCACTTCACTTGTGGTGATGCTGTAACTCCCCCTTGTGTCCTGACTCACAATATCAAAGGTTTCTCTGTTTCTCCTTTGCTTTCCCTGTATACAAGAAAACCAGAAGTTGCACAAAACTCTTGTGCAATGTGTCCTCAGGAAGCCTGAGAGAACCTATGGTCGTTGAGGCAGAGAACAGGTGTAGAAGTGCTAAGTGCCAGGCTTGAGGCAGAACTGCGGAGCATACACCCCGAGAGTCATGTGAGTGCCCAGTGAGACAAGGGAGGGGAGCTGAAAGGCTGACTCTGAAGGATCAGGGGTGGGGCAGGGTGTTCTCCGAGTTGTGCAGGTTTGAAGGATGGTATTTCATGGTGATTAGGAGCCCAGAGTCTGGAGAAGACAGAATCCCAGCAACACCTCTGATCCATCCTGTCATCTTGGATAAGCTACTTAACTTTGAGCATCAGCATTTCCATTTGGGAAACATGGATATTCGGATTTCTATCTAATCACGAGGATTCAAAGACATTTGCTTCTGAGTGCTCAGCACAGAGCCTGGTGTGCAGGAAGTCCCCAGTACATTAGTTGTCATGATGATTTCTGAGAAGCTGATTGCGGCTGGATGGCACCAGCGAGGCCCTGGAAAATCGGCATGCACAAGTTGGAGCAAAATGAACTCAGGCACAACTGATCCTAAAGGGGTTGGGGGCGGGAAGAAGACTGTTGACTGTGCAATGTGCTATCTTCTGGAATATTGAATCCTTTAGCAACCTGGTAAAGGATCACTAGAGAAGCTTGCCAGCCTCGCTGTATACACTGCCTCCAGCCTGGTTCCACTTTCCCCTGTAAAGCTTAGGCTCACCCTGACATTAGTGCTATGAACGCTCTGCTCAAGCGGAACATTTGAGCACAAGGTCTAGTGACAGACTGTGGTCAGTGGGCCTCAGTGGAGGTGGCTGGAAGGAGGACAGATGTTGGCGACGCTAATGGATGCAGACTGTTGTCTTCCCTACCTCTGGGTCCGTTCACGTGGGATCCATATCGCGTCACAAATAGATTTCTCATGTCCTCGCTTCAAACTTCCGCCAAACCCCCTGGCTTCAGAGAGAGGCAGGAATTTGTTGAGGCACATCCATCAAACCAGGAGAATCACTTCTGTTCATTTCTGATTGAATTCATAAATTTGTTTTGCCACAGTCATCTCATTCAGAGAGTTGACAAGTTCTTCTTGAATTCATGAATTTGGGTAGAAATGAACCAAAGGGACTGAGGAGCCCAATTTTGACCTGAGCTGTGGTACGTCTGTCTCCAACTTACATTAACAATTTCAGAAGAAAGATTACAAAGCTGCGAAAAGGACCAGCACATTGTTGAATCAGAACATTGGCGCCAGGCATTAACCACTTAAAAAATCTTACAGAGAAATGAACAAACAGAGAGACTCATACCTAGATAGATGTTTCTAATCTATTTGCACGTTTATCTCTTTTTGTCAAGGAAACTAATGAGTTTCATTCATCCATTTAGGAAATACTTGCAGCAATCTGTTATGTATCAAACTCCACTCTAGCGTTTAGAGTGTGTGAGTGAAAAACACAAACAAAAACCTTGTCCCCTACATCTCAGGATCGGACTGAGATGTAAGTGGAGCTTACATTTTTGAGTAGGAAAAGAAAAAATGTGTGTGTGTGTGTGTGTGTGTGTGTATGTGAGATTTCTCAGATATCCTCACCAGTTTCTTGCCCTTTCTAGAAATTCCAAAATCCTCGATCTTTTCTCATGTGGCACACTAAACTTAGCAGTGTAAGGTAGTTCTAAACCTAATCTCCCTTCACAATTTGCTGGGATGTTTGTTAAGCATGGAGATTTGCAAGACTCAGAGCTCAGAACTACCAAACTAGAATTCTAGGAGTAGAGCCCAGGAATCTTTACTTTTAACCTAAACCTTTATTTTTAACTTGTTCCTGAGTCTTTGGAAGCAGAAAGTCAGAAGCCACTCAAAAGAATGGATAATTTGGGAGCAACAGGTTGGCAAAAAGCCCAGAGATTTTGGAAATATAGTCATGGGTATGAATCTTGATTTTCCCATCTACCATACTTTGACTAGAAGCAAGTCATATGTTTCCAAGTCTCATTTTCTTCATCTGGAAAATGGGGATCTTAGGGATAATAATGCTTATCTCATGGCAATGCTGAAGCAAACAAATGATATAACATATTTCTTTCTTTTTCTCTCTCTCTCTTCTTTTTGGGGGGGTTATATGGATAGCTTTTAAATTTTTTTTAATATATATATTTTTATTAAGTCATAAACACATAGATCATGTATACATTAATGCATTTATGAGGTACAATGAGCTGATTTTATATACAATTTGGAATGCTTATATTGAACTAGTTAATATATCCTTCACCTCATTTACTTATTGTGTTAAGACGTTTATACTCTATACTTAATAGATTAGACATGTACCCTTGCAATATGCACCATAGGTGTAGTCCCACAATTTACCCCCCCTATATCAAACCTCTCCTCTTCCCTCCTATCCCCCTCCTCTTTCCTCCTTCATCCTGGGCTACAGTTATGATTTATCTTTCATATGAAAATGTGAGTAATTGTAAATTGGTTTCTTAATAGTACTGAGTACATTGGATACTTTTTCTTCCATTCTTGAGATACTTTACTAAGTAGGATATGTTCCAGCTCCATCCATGTAAACATAAAAGAGTTAAAGTCTCCATCTTTTTAAAGGCTGCGTAAGATTCCATGGTATACATATATCACAATTTATTAATCCATTCATGGGTTGATGGGCACTTGGCTTGGACTTCTTCCATGAGTTGGCTATTATGAATTGAACTGCAATGAACATTCTGGTGCAAATATCTTTGTTGTAAAGTAACTTTTGGCCAAACAGTATGGTACTGGCATACAAACAGTATGGTACTGGTTCCAAAAACTGGAACAGAATAGAGAACCAAGAGATGAACCCAGACACTTAACATCATTTGATCTTTGATAAGCCCATCAAAAATTTAAGTTGGGGGAATGATTCCCTATTTAAAAAATTGTGCTGGGTGATCCGGCTGGTGACTTGTAGAAAACTGAAACTGGACCCAAACCTTCACCATTACAAAAATTTATTCTCTCCCTCCTTCCCCCGTTTAAAGTTAAGACATGAAACTATAAAGATTCTTATAGAGAATGCAGGGGAAACACTTGAAGAAATTGGCTTGGGAGAATACTTTATGAGGAGGACTCCCCAGGCAATTGAAGCAACATCAAAAATGCCTTACTGGGATCTGATCAAACTAAACAGCTTCAGCACAGCCAAGAACACAGTAAGTAAAACAAGCAGACAGCCCTCAATATGGGAGAAGATATTTGCAAGTTATGTTTCTGACAAAGGTTTGATAACCAGAATCCACAGAGAACTCAAACTTATTAATATGAAAAGAACAAGTGATCCCATTTCATTGTGGGCAAGGGACTTGAACAGATGCTTCTCTGGAGAAGACAGATGCATGGCCTACAGACACATGAAAAAATACTCATCATCTTTAATCATCAGAGAAATGCAAACAAAAACCACTTTGAGATATCATCTAACTCCAGTAAGAGTAGCCCACATAATAAAATCCCAAAACTACAGATGTTGGCATGGATGTGGAGAAAAGGGAACACTTCCACACTGCTGGTGGGAATGCAACCTAATATGTTCCTTTTGGTAAGATGTTTGAAGAACACTCAGGGATCTAAAAGTAGACCTGCTGTTTGATCCTGTAATTCCTCTACTAGGTGTATATCCAAAAGACCAAAGATAAAACATACTTTATGCAACTAACCCATTGTGTATGGCACATATTAGGAGCTTGATAAATTCTTTCCTAACTTTAGTTGGATAAAAAATTCTGTTTTACTCCTTTCCTTTTCCTTTGCCCCTTCCTTCCTTCCTTCCTTCCTTCCTTCCTTCCTTCCTTCCTTCCTTCCTTCCTTCCTTCCTTCTTTCCTTCCTTTTTTCCTTCTTTCCTTCTCTCCTTTAATCTGGAGGGCAATGGCATGATCTTAGCTCACTATAGCCTCAAACTCCTGGGTTCAAGTGATCTTCCCACCTCAGCCTCCCAAAGTGCTAGGATTACAAGCATGGGGTGCCACATCTGACGTGTTCTTCCTTTTTTGTTTTGCTGACCTGTTATTTCTTAGTTGGGTAACAGTATCTGTCTCTGTGTGTGTGTAACACAGAGAGACAGGGAGAATATGTGTGAGTGTGCCTGTGTGTTGCTTACGTGGCTGATAAAGAAGGCACAAGAGAGGCAAATCTTGATTTCATATTTCTTAAATATCTACTTAAATGTCAATATCAAAATCTGAATTCTGGCTCAGTGTCAGTCATTATTTCCAAAGTGTTTTCACAAAGTCAGAACTTTAGGGTTAATTTTAACAGCTGACCAATACTTAAAATGATTCATTTCTCTCTCATTTAAGTTTCAAAGCTAATTCTTTGATTAGCAATAAATTTAATAATATGAACATCATTCATCTGTATGTTACTTCATAATTTTGACATATACTCACCTATCTTTGGATCTTCACAACTATCCTGAGAATGAATCAAGGCAGATATAATTATTCTAGCATCATAGATGAAAACACTGAAATCTACAGAGGTGAAATAATGGAGCTGATTTTCATGGAGTTAGAGACAAAGTTTAGACTATGGCAAATCTTAGACATGGCTCAGACTAATATGTAGTCATTGTTAATACAAGATACTGTTCACTAGGGTTCTAGACCTTCTAATGGAGACCCTATCCCCTATCTGCTATTTGGATATTTCAATTTCACAGAGAGTGCCAGGAGCTACAGGTCATTAAATCCCATAAGTTTATTTTCTAAAAAGGAAGAAATAAGTGATTGTGTCTGTGTGTGCCATAGCAATACAGAAATTCACTACAGACAAAACTAAAAATAAATAAAAATTATAAAGGAATATAAGTAAGGAGAATCAAGCAACCAAAAGAGTTCCCTAAAAAAAAAAAAAAAAAAAAAAAGAGTTGCCTGTAGATTTGAGATCACCAGTTTTGAAACTTCAAATCAGGCTGGAAATTGGCCTTTGCCAAAGAAGGTGCTTCTTATTCTTGATTTCCATGACCTGAGCCAATCAACAGATAAGCAGCCTCTAAGAGTGGAGTTCTGATTGTCTGAATAAAGCCACTTAATCCCTGGGGGATACCAGAATTGAGTCAAGGTATGAGCCAAATATATATTTCAATATTGGTCACTAAATCCCAAGGTGTCAGTCTGAAAATGGGAGCCAAAATTCTAAGCCAAAGAAGTATAGGTAACCTAGGGAATCAATGAATGGGAACATGTCTAAGTAAATTATAGGTCACTCTCATGAACAGATTGCTTGTATTTTAAAGAGCTGAACAAGCAGACATCAGCAGAACAGGCCTGATTTCTTCGTTGCTTTCTTCAAAGGAATTGCTTTTTAAAAGCCAATAAAATAATAGGTATGGAATCATTGTGAAGTACTGTAGTTATGGGAGGGATTCAAAGAGCACTAATAAGATGTTTCTCTGGTGTTATGATGGATAGAAAGAGCTGGATGCTAAAAAATCAAGTGAAAGAAATCCTTTACTTAACATGCAAGGTTTTTAAATGCATCATCTCATTCAAGCCTTGGGATAACCCTATGGTGGTCCTATTTCTATCATCATTTTACAGATAATGAAATTGAAGTTGGAAAGAGCAAGTCACACAGATGCTAAAAGGTAAACCTGGCTTTCACTCTTTGTTCTGGATCTTGAGGGATTATGGCCGTTCTTTCCCTGTGGTTGAGCATAGTCCGTTTTAAGAGAAGTGTTTGTGAGCTGAAGATGGATTTTCAGGGAGGCTCAGATTCCCCTGAAGATACATAAGTAAGGGTGGGGAAGAGAGACTCATACACCAACATGGGCAATTTCCTGAAACCGAAACAGAAGTTGAGCATCTTGCAGAACAAGAGTGAAGGCCTATGGCTTGAAATGAGCTCACAGATTGAGGTCAGCTCAGCTTCAGAAATCACAGAACCATTTCCTTGTTTAATGGGATTAGCTCTTCCAGGTCCACTTCTCATAATGGGATTCATAGGTACTCTAGGCTCCTGACAGGCATGTAGGGGAAAACCTGAACATACCTGCAGATTTCTGGCCCTCTCTTTTTTTCTTGGAACGAAAATTAGCTTGCAAGTTTGCTGTTGGCAAAGGAGGAGAGTGACCTATCTGAGGGCCTTGTGCCAATCGGGAGCTTACAGACAAAAGAGTCAAAAAAGTGCTGGCATTCTGGAGGAGCAGCCTTGGCAAACTCTTCATTGTCCCTGCTGCTCTGTGCTCCTCACTCCAAGTTCAAAAGTCCAGGGTAATGAGCCACAGTCATGGTGCCCTGTGAACGAGGACTTGGTTATGTGACTGATCTCAGCCAGTCAAATTCACAAAAGCCTTCCCTAGATCTGGGTTTGAAAGTTGAAAACAGAGAGCAGCAGGAAGCACATAATCCCCCTGGCCTTCTTTGGAGAGGGCGCATTTCATGGGCAAGAATAATCTAGGAACTACCATTTTAAATAGAAC
Organism: Arctocebus calabarensis; assembly: GCA_963573935.1. Classification (NCBI taxonomy): domain Eukaryota; kingdom Metazoa; phylum Chordata; class Mammalia; order Primates; family Lorisidae; genus Arctocebus; species Arctocebus calabarensis. The sequence continues at coordinate 10,333 of CAUYON010048411.1, forward strand.
CTTGACATGGCAAAAAGAACAATGACTCTGCTATTTACTATCATCATGACATTAAACAATTTCTTTATCTTGTTGTGTCTCAATTTTCTAAATAGGAATAATATCATCTACCAAATAATATTATTGAGAAGATTAAATGAGATTAGATTGGGTGTTTTAGGGGCACAAAACAAGGTGTTACCTCTCCTTGCAAGTATCACTGGAACCCTACTTCCCCTCTCTCTGTGAGGGAACCAAGAGGGCTCATGGTCCATGAACTCCATGTGTTTTAGTAAGGAATCCCTAGGAGTCTGTAAGAAATGGGCATTCAACCAGACTCTTGAGGTTTAAATCCTTGTTGAACCTCATACTATGACCTGAAGGTAGCCTTGAACAAATTACTTAGATTCCCCTGCCTCAGTTTCTCCCTCTTGAAATGGCAATAATGAAAGGATCTACCACTTAGGATTATCATAGAATTTAAATTTGATAAAAAGGAAAGCAAATAGACTAGCTTAACATATAATAAGGATTCCAGAAATATTAGGTAGTATTCACTCAACAAGCATTTACTGATACCCAGGTGCTGTGTTTAGGCTTTGGGGTAGCAAGGATGAATTAGACACAACTAGCCTTAAAGAGCTCACAGACCTTTGGAGCAGAGCTACCTAACACTGAGGTAGAGTCACTTCTACCTGTGCTATAGCTTCTAAAGTTCTCTTTGCTTATTTTGTGGCCACTGAGGATTCTCTCACCTTTCCACTTCTCTAGCAGATGCTCTACTTTTTCCAAATTCTATCTGCAAACATCTCCCAGCCAGACTCTTCAGGGCCAGGTCTTTTGTTTTTGTCCCTCCCTTTGGATGCTGGAAATAGAGTCCCTTGAGGCTGTGTGCTTAATAATCTTACAAGGCTGTTATAACGATATAAGAACTTCCCCCACAAGAGAAAGAAAATAAAAATACCCACAAGTATTAATCACATTAGTAGGATTTAGTTCCCTAATATTTAATTGCTTAATTTCCCAAGGTTATATTTACTTTTGATTAAATTCTTTAAGTTCTAAATCTATGCAAAATATGTTCCAAGACTTTTTCATCTTCTTATGTTAATGAATAGTTAAATGAACAAAATTGTTTGCAATCAAATAATCAACATATTCCCCCCTCCACCAAAAAAACTAATTTTATCATTCTCTAGCCTTTCTTTCAAAGATCAGAGAACAAGAATGTTTTAAATGTATAGAACTTTACAGACTTTTCACATATGTAGAAAAGTTTTGCAAGCAAATGGGTTCCCAAGACAGCTGTTACTGATACTTTTCCATCTTTAGAAGATGGTGCCTATTTCAGACTGTAGACCCCTTTGCTGCATATTTGACTCTGGGGCTTGGGAAGTGACAGGTACTCACTCTGTGTATCATTTCACTCTCCTTTCTGGAGAGATGGCCATCCAGGAGTCCAGACCTCAAAATGTTAGGAATGGGTGTCAAACTGAGGGGCCTGGTGACAAGAGCCTTCCTTATCTGCAGCCAAAGATAGGGGGGTAGAGATGACTGGGTGCAGAGAAAAGAAGCCATGATAATAGACACAAAATATCCATTTTCCTAGAAAAATGGTACTGGGCTGGAAAAAGTAAAACAAGATTAAAGGAAAAGGAAGGGGAAAGAGAAATAGAAGTTGGGACAGGAGATGCAGGGAAAGGAAAAGGAACCATTTAGTGGAGAGAAAGATTGGGAGAGAAAGGAGACAGCAAAAATGAGAAAGGGAGAGAGAAGGATAGCTGGTGAAAAGTCTAGAAGGAAAAGAGAACCCAGGAAGAGACCACGGTGGGAAATTCAGGACCACAGGGTTAATAAATAAGGGTCAGCACCAACTCACTCTGTGACATTTTAATAGGTCCTCTCACCCCCACCTAACCTCTGGCCTCTTCGGAAAAATGGTTTCTACCTCAAAGGCTTTGGACAAATTAAATGAAAATGTGAACCTAGGGCATCAAATACAGTGCCCAGCAGGACAGGTAAGTGGGCACTGAAATGGAAGGTGAATGAAACCCCCATTTTGTCACTTGGTCTCAGTTTCCCAATCTGTTAAACAAGTCCTCTGATCCTTGGTAGTCAAAACTAAAACTGCCAGGACGGCCGCAGGGATGGGAACAAAGATGAACAAAACACAGATTTTGCCCCTGGAGAACTCAAAGTCAAGTAGGAAAAAAATGCTCGCATGCGTGTAGCATGTCGATGTCTGATTTGGAAACCTATGCTCAGCAGTAAAGAAGCCAGGATCGAGAAGGGAGCTTTTAATGCCACCTGCAGAAGTTGTGGAGAGATCCCAGAGGAAGTGATATTTAAACTGAGATGTGAAGAAAGAATAGAAATATTCCTGTTTGGTGATGACACTCTCCAGAATCAATACAGCCTTATTGAAAGTGCACTGAATCTTTTTTTTTTTTTTTTTTTTTTTAACTGATGGAAAGAAGAAAAATAAATTAAAAGAAAAAAAAAGAAAGAAAAACAAATTTCTTTTCTTTTCGTAGAGCAGAGTCTCACTTTATCGCCCTCGGTAGAGGGTTGTGGTGTCACACAGCTCACAGCAACCTCCAACTCCTGGGCTTAGGTGATTCTCTTGCCTCAGCCTCCTGAGTAGCTGAGACCACAGGCGCCCGCCACAACACCCGGCTATTTTTTTGTTTTGCAGTTTGGCCGAGGCCGGGTTTGAACCCGCCACCTTCCGTATATGGGTCCGGCGCCCTACTCGCTGAGCCACAGGTGCCGCCAAGAAAAACAAATTTCAAATGGAGAAGGGCAGGGCAGGGCTTTACACCCACAGCTGATGGAAGACACAAAGGATCACAGAAACAGTAGCAAATGTGGTAGAGGCAACACAGAAGTCAAAAAAAGGAGGAGTGGCAGCTGGAATCAGGTCTTGAATTGCGTTGTGTGTAGACTGTGAACTTGCATTTCACTGCCATTGGGTCCCTTCAAAGGTTTTACATAGAAGACTGATGCTCTCCAATTTGGTTATGCAGAAACCACTCTGGAGCAGTGGTTCAGAGGTGGCTGATTCTGGCTGCAGAGCCATCAGCTATTCTGTTCATCCAGAGGAGGCCTGTTAAAACTTTGCAAGAAAACAGTGGCAATCGGACTAAGAAGACAGGAAAAATCAAAGTGAAGTAAAGTCATCAGGTCCATGCCCCAAATCCACACAGAGGGGAGGACCCTTGTTTTAATGTTTCTGAGAAACTTGTGACCAGTGGGTAGTCATTTGTCCCACTCTCTCTCTTTTTTTTTTTTTTTTTTACCACCACTACTCCTTCCAGATGATTCTTTCTTTCTTGAGATAAGAACAAAAATGAGTGCTTTATTTATCAACATTTGGTTAACACTGTATTTATTAAACCATTTAAAGAAGTCACTGTATATCTTAGTTGTTTGTTTTTAGGTATGATGCATAATTCATTAGTAGCAAGTGCTTGGAGAATGAAGCTGCTACAGATGAGAGAAATGTATTAGGATAAACATAATTTTGCAACCAGAAGTTTCTATGAGACTCATAGGCTGAGCCTCTGAAGCCCGACTTGTCTAAGGACCTTTATAACCTTCCCAATCAATGCGTTCCCATTTTATGTAGACATCTGATCTTTAGGATATAGCTTTCTGGGCTGATTTCTGGTGACACCTACCAATCCACGTTATCCACGTGGGCTCGTTCATTCAGCATGGGATCATCTCAGCAATGAAATGAAAAGAGCCGAATAAATCTGATGTTTGTCTGAGAATTCCCATCACATGGAAAATAGGACAAAAGATAAGGACAATCTTGCTCTGTGTAGGTCAGAGGTCAGAGCAACAACCAATGGGTCCAAGTCACCTGGGGCTGATTTTAGCTCTTTCTCAGAGAGATTAGGGAACAAGAAATCTGGCAAGCAGGGAATAGATGGTGCTACGATGCAGAATAGGCTGTGCTTTTACTGAGCACCCACTGCATTCCAGCCACTGGGCTAGGACTCTCAAAGCCATTTTCTCTTGGAACCCTCACACTTCCTCTATGGTTTATGGACACAATCCCCACTTCACAGCTAGGCAGCTAATGCTCTAGAGGTTAAATGACTTACCCATGGTCACACGGAAGATAAGTAAATGGTAGATCTAGGATGTGAGTCTATACCCCACATCTCAAACTGACATTGTTGTTTCCCTGGTAAGTGTTTAGCTTATCTGAGGATGCAGCTCATTCAAGGGCACCCAACAATTTTATAAGGTAGTTATTTATTGGCTTAGGAATTGATTCTAGAGAAAAGGATTTGGATTAGAACCCTTACCTCCCTAGACTTTGTTCAAATTACAAAAATCCCGGTGTAATAATCACACTCTCAAAAAGACATCATCTACCATCCTACCAGCCAGACACTCTAAAGTAGTAAAGTTGGAAGTATACAACTCCAGGCAGAATGACCAAATGCCTAGGAAGCTAGAGAAAGACTCAGTTTTGGACAGGACATCAATCCAGATGAGCCCAGACCTTCCTCCTAACTCTGCATATCTCCAATTCATAAACAACACAATGTAACTGACATGAACACAGGACGGAGTCCAGAAATCCGAGAAATGATAATAATAACTAAAATTATCTGTAACACGAATCATTTTTTTTTCTTTAAAAAAGGAAAGAAAGCAGAAACCGCAAGAGGAAGTACATATTTTACAAAACATTTTTCATCACCCCAAGTTCTGTTTTAGGAATTCTTGCATGTTTTCATGCCGAAACCTATTTGCAAATTATTTTCTCACTTTTTTTTTCCACATGAAATGTACCCTCGATTATATGACAAGAAATTATATGGTGCTAATAATTTATTTAAAACCAGATCCATGTCTCACATTCATTCTGTGCTGTGAAATCAAGTAGATGCAGAAAGGGGGGCTTCTCTCTGAACTTTCTGACCACCTCTATTGTGGAAGGGAGAGTAATAGCAGGTATCGAGGGTGCCAATTATGTGGTGATGTTCAAACCCGCTGGAAAAAAATCTATATGATATTTTAATGCTAGTCAAACAGAACGATGAAGTTTAAATTAGCTTCGAGCTACTAAAAATTCTAACTATGGCTCTGCCTTCATTGTATGGGAGGGTGAAAAATAGCTATGCAGAAAAACACATGTCTATCTTCCCCGTGGATAGGCTGCCTGGCACCTCGTTCTTTTGCTGATGCTCAAGGCTCCGTTTTTGTTTGTTTGTTCATGACTCTATTTTCCATTTCTTCTTTCACTATGTGACTCTCCCTCATTTCTCCTGCTGACCATGTCTCCTCCTTTACTTTCTATCAGTGTGTTAATTCAGCTGTCAGTTTCATAAGAATCAGAGAATGTTAGAATGCAGAGGCTCTAACTAAAAAGAAGAGAAAGAAGAAGAAGGAGGAGGAGGAGAAAGAGATGATGAAGATGGCTTTGGGGGGAAACCAAACCAAACCAAACACATCCCACCCCTCGTGGTATAGCTAGGTGGGTGAGTTGGAGGGCAGGAGGGCTGAAAGGATGCAGCTCATTCAAGGCCACCCAACAATTTTTTAAGGGAGTTATTTATTGACCCAGGAGATGAGTATAGAGAAAAGGAGTTTGGATTAGAATCCTTACCTCTGTAAACTTTGTTCATAATTACAAAAATCCTGGTATAATAATCCCACTCTCAAAAAAATTTTCTCTTTTCTTTTTAAGAAAAGTAGTAGAGCAGATACAAACCTTATGCAACCCCATCAGAAGGTGAGGTAGGCACCCCTGATGAAGAACACCTCTATGTAAGGATGAGGACGTCGGGGAGGCTGGAGAATGGTGTTTAATGAGTACTTACTGTGGGGCACATTCCCATGTTGTTTAATCCCTCATCAGCCCTACCATTAAGTATTTATGTCCTTGTTCTATAGACCAGGAGCCTGAGGTTCAGAAACTTTACCTGGCCAAAAAGCTAGAGAGTGACTGAGCTGAAATGAAGCACTGTGGAAGGCCCATGTTCTCTGTGACATGGGGCCAGGGCCTCAGGTGTCCCAATAGGCCCTTGGAGGAGGTGGGGTTGAGGTATGACCTTTTAACTCAGAACACTTTCCAGGGCATCTCAGGAAAGAATTCTAGAAGGCTGATGTGATCTCACCAAGGAATGGCAGAGTTGGCAATGATTTGTTGTGAATCTCGATGTTCATGCCAGGAGGGTGGACTAGACAGGCAGGGTAGAAGAAAACAAGTTGGACTTAGGAAATTAGTATGGTTCACTTTGAAAATATGGCAACACAAGTTAGGGTTTGAAATGTCTGGCTGGTAGGAGGGTAGATGATGTCTTCAATTTTGTGTGTGTGTAAAATAGCGTCCCTGTTTTTATAAAAATTGAGCAACACAGAAAAGTACCAAAAAATGGTGAAAATCATCCAGAATGCCACCACCAAGGGCTAATCATTAATAATGGATGAGTGTCAATCTTCCCAGACATTTTTCTTGGCCAAGAAACAAACTCATGTCTTTTTTGTATTGTCCTATAATCTCTGTTTTTTTCTACTCATCATGTGTACTTATTTTATCATATATGAAAATTTTTTACTTGGAAAGGTTATTTGGGACTAGGTGATAAAGAAATTTGGAATTAGTAGGCTTAGGGGTTTGGTCATCTATCTGGCATGTCTGTCTGACCATCTGTCCCCAAACTTGTTCTCCTTCAAAAATGACTGGAAAGGAAAGAAGAAGACATTTAGACTTTACTTGGTAAGCAACTGGGAGACCGCTGAAGAATTTTGAGCAGGTGTGAAACATGAGCCAATTAACAAATTAGAAAGATTCCTCAAGCACAATGTTCTCAAAATTTAGTCTCTGGAACACCAGCATCAGGGACTTCTTAATCGTGCAAATTCTCAGGCCTTAGTCCAGACTTACTAAATGCAAGACTGTAGGAGCTGGGGCTCAGAAATCAAAATTTTAACACGGCCTCCAGTGATTCCAATGCATGCTAGAGCTTGGAACTTTCACACTCCGCTCAAGTGGTATTTAGGGTATTTTGGTGGCGGGAAGGGTAAAATCCTGACGGTCATTGGATGAGATGTGATGGGAAATGTCTCAGGTATGGCTGTCAGAAGCCCAGCACTGGGATGCCCAATATCAGATCTGGTTGAGCGGCTGGTAGTATGCCCTGAATTATCCTCCACCATCTGTGTGTATATATTGCCAAAGCAGGACTTAATTGTTTTCTTCAAGATAAATATTTCTCAAAAAAGGGGAGGTTTTTAATAAATTCATATTAAAAATTAGGTTTGTCTATTTATTCCTAAATCTAAGCACTAGCCTCTTGTGCACGTCAATATTTTAAAAAGTTTAAAAGCCTCCCCAGCTTATTATCCAATATCTTCATGTTTCTGGAAAGAGAATACGGTTATATGTGCATGCTCTTTCTCCTTTTTATTTTTTTTTTCAGTCTTCTGAAAATGGAAGGGTGTTAGGATCAATTTTGAGTCCTTCATCAGCTCTGATATAGGAGCCCTGGTTTTATGTTGGAGATTACTTCCGCTGGTCCCCTCCCCCAAGTTGAAAGATGACATTGTTCACCACAACGATTCCCCCAGGATTCTCCCACGTCATGCCTGCCAAGCCCCAGTGACAAGATATAGGGGGCAGTTAGACTATTACATACTTTTCCTGCCACTTTCAATCAAGCCTAATGCAATCAGAAACACATGACTACATCAACACATCTCCTTTAATCAAATGTGATTAAGTCAGTCATTAGTTTTTCAAGACAAATAAAGGATACAAGTGCTTGTATTATAAATGTAACCGCCCCCCTTCTTAACTGGTTTGTTCAAAAAGAAGCCCCCCTAGAACAGAACTTAGGACCCCCAGAGGTCTTTGCAATTTTCCTGCTGGTGTTTATTGTAATGGCAGGCTGGATCCATACACACAATTTGTTCTTGCCTGTCCCGCCCCCTCAAAAGCCCCCACGTTGTCAAGCAGAATTTGGCTTCAGCTTGATCAGAATGATTTCATTATCCCATTGTTACCATTATGACTTGGGCAATTAGTAGTTTATAAGTATAAATTTATGGCAATCTGTGATCCAGGCGCATTGGCAGTAGTCAGGGCATAATAAAAACCCAATCAATTTCTTTCATTTAATATGTAGGCTGTGACCCTAGTTTTGATTAGAACTCTTAGCTATTTCATCCTTAAATAAAAAAAGAATGTCTTCAAGCAATTATATGGTGTGTTAATTGGATATTCCTTTTTATCTCTTATACTTACTGAATGCATTGCTAACGAAATCCTTGTTTTCCCCTTCTGTCTCATGCTCAGTAATGTTTCTTCACCCTCCCCCCGACTCTCTTACTGTCTTTGTCTCCCTGCTTCTGGGTCTCTACCTCAGTCTTTCCTTGCACCTCTCTGTTGTGAATTCTCACTGGCCACACCTAACTTGGCTGAAATGCAAAGGGCTCTGTGTGCCCTCCTCCCCACTTTCCTTCTCTATTTACGAAGCCACCATTCTCAACTGTGTTCTGTGTGCCCTGGTTTCCATCAGAACACTCAGGCATTATAGACCTGAAGTCACCAGATTGCCGAGAAGGCCCAGTACACCGTAGGTCCTCGATAATCAGCAAATAAATGGGTCCACCTTTTCAATCCCTGTGTATCATATTATCATCCTCTTTTAGAGAATACTTTTGCTAAAACCAGCTCTGTTTTTCTGGAGCAATTATTTCCTTGAAGGATCTACAACCTCAAGTCTCTACTCTGAAAGGGGCAAGACTGGGAGCAAAAGAGGACCCTCGTCCTGCTGATGGGGAGCCCAGGTCTGCCATGCAATTAAGCTAAGAAAAGCTACCACCTAGGAAGTGGGCCTTGCAGTTGTTGTTTCTTATTTCTCTATCAAATACTTCTACAGCACTGAACAGCCTTCATTCACCCACAGACTCTGATGGAATTCTAAAACTTTTGGGGGGGTGTACTTAACACACATCAGGAAAGTTATCATTTGGCTTATCTCCTGGATAAGGGCGTCCCTCCTGGAAGCATCCTGGGAATTCCCTTCTTCAGGGACTCCTTAAGAATTGTTTCCTGAATCTTGTGTTTCCCTCTTTGTTTGTTGTCTATTGTCCTTACTTCTGTCTGTGAAGCACATTTTGCAGGAGCATCCTGAGAAAGAGTACACGGAGTACATGGGAGACATATTATTTTTTGAGATACTGTTTGTCTGAAAAGACAGTCACCTCTCAGTATATGCAGAGGGTTGGCTCCCTCCCATACCCCCATGCCAAGTTCCGCGAATATTCACATGCTGTAATCAGCCCCATGGAACCCGAGCATAAGAAAATCAGCACTCCACATACTTGGGTTTGGCATCCTTTGAATACTGCATTTTCAATCTGCATTTTGTTAGAGGTAGAACCCTTGGATACATGTTGCTGACTGCATTTACTGAAAAAATTCCATACTTAAGTGGACCCACACAGTTCAAATCTGTGTTGGTTAAGGATCCTCAGTTGAGTAGCCCCCCTGCCTTATCCTTGGTTTTGCTTTTGGAAATTTAAGTTACCAGTGGTCAATCTCAGTCCAAAAATAAATGAGTATAGTATAGTAAGATACTTTGAAAAAGAGCATGAGAGAGGGAATAGTAGTTATTGTTATTAATCTCTTACTGTGTCTGATTTATAAATTAAACCTTATCATAGGTATGTATGTATTCTTGTGCTACTAAATGCATTGCTAAAGAAATCCTTATTTTCTCCCTCTGGGAAAAAACATAGTAAATAGAGGGCTTTATATTATCGACAGTTGCAAGTATCCACTGGATATCCTTCAGATAAAGGTGAACTATTATATCTTTATTCTATCCTTATATGTTATGATCATTTGTCTTGGTCAGAATTCTAGGTTGTAAATTCTTTCTCCTTAGACTTTTCAAGGCATTGCTGCAGGAACCCTTACTGTTTCCAGTTCTCAGTAGGTGAGTTCCTCCCCCTTCTCCCATAACTCCTGTAGGTTTTAGAATCTTTCTCTTCCTAATCCTGACACTTCATAATCATGGGCATTTAGGTGAGTCTTTTTATTTCTCAACCATCCCATAAATACCTGTGATCTGGAACCACATTCTTTAATTGTGAAAAAATTTCCCATTTTATTTTTTTCTGTTAATTTTCTCCTCTCTCTTCTCTGTTTTCTCTGTAGTTCATATTAACCAAGTCTTAGATGCCCATTTCCTTTCCGATCTCTAATTTTCTTATCTTTTTCTCTCTTACTTTTCATCTCATTGTTTTGTCTTTTCTTTTTTTCTCACCTTTATCTTCCAACTCTTTTACTGAATTTTCTTGTTATTCTTACCATATTTTAATTTCTAAAATATTTTCCTTCTTTTGTGACTCTCTTGTTCATAGCATCCTGTTCTTGTTTCAAATCAATAATTTTTCTTTTCTGTCCAAGACTTTTGACACAGACCTGCCTTACCTGTATGTTGACATTCTGATTTTGGCATTCTCCCTGAGCCACCATCTTCCTTGGTTAATATTCTATTCCTTTGAGAATCTGGAAATGATTGACATTCCTTTCTGATGTGGACCATAAACTGAAGATTATGCTACATAAGGGCGCCAACCATATCTGTACTATATTTACCAATATGTTCCCTGTACTTCACACAATTCCTACCATCAGGAAATGTTCTATAAATATTTGGCAAACGAATTAATGAATGGTGCAAGAATAGGTGTCCCCCGATTTTAATAAAACAGCCAGATAAAAATAAAAGACAGAGCTTTCTAGTTCTTGTGTTGTCGCAGCCATTCAGCAGCTCTTGATATGATAAAACAATTTCAGAGTGAGAGTGTGGCCCTGTTCTCAAATCTGCCTAATGGGAATGGAATCCTCTAAGAAATTGCAGAAGCAGGAGAGGTGTTTAACAGGGCTGACCAATGAGCTCATTTATAATGTTAACAAACCAAATTCCTGAACAAGCTCAGAGGCCCCTACTGGACCTATCAGCCAGGAGAGACAGCTGTCGGTCAGGATTCATAGCTGGTATGTGCCTGCCCTGAGGGCCAGCCTGGCAAGGGGGGCTGGGTGGGAGTAGGAAGATAACAGAGATAAATCTAAATTCATTCTGGAAGCAGTCACACTCAATGACATATTCACTGACTTCTTCAACAGCTCATTTGATAATGTTCTGTCTGCACTATTCATTTTTCTGAAAGATGAAAGCAGGCTGAGGATCTCATCTGCTCGCTGATGCAGGGAAAGAATTCGAAATTAGCACACACACACGCACGCATGCACATATGCTCTCTCTCACACACACATACACCAATGGAAAGGAGGAACTGGTGGGGGAAGGAGGAAATGTTCCCATGACCAGTTTAGTGGTTGGTCCTGACACAGGAGACCCAGCAGCTTGGTGTGTGGTCACCTTTAATTAGCCATGCATTATAATTCAACAGTATGCCAATGGGCAGTGGAAGGCTCAGTGAGGGTAGGGGTGGGCATTTATCATGGCCATTAATTGCTTGAAGAATGTTAACTTCTTCGAGGGGCAAGTCATGACTTGAAGTGGGAGGGGAAAGAGATCAATACTGTAGGGTAAGATGCTACTTTCTTTCTCTGTGAGTTTCAAGTTCCACTGTGTCCATGACATAAAATAATACGTATCTGTTCAGTACTAGTCATTGTTTAGGGTCGAGGGGTGCAAGACAAAATAGGACACAGGCTGAGCTTTCTGGTACCACCTTCCAGTGAGGGAAACAAAAACACTAAACTTCTAATACAGACAGTAGTTGTGTTCTTTGCTAGTACCCCTTGACAGAAATGATACCATTTAAAAAATCTGATACTCTCTCATAGTTTCTTAATTAAATGAATGTTGTGTGGTAGAGCCCAAAGAGTAAAGGCTTTACAATCAGGAAATCTGGGTCTGAATCCTAACTTTTATTTTATAGCAGTATGACTAGGAGCAATTAACTTTGTATGGTTTCCTCATATCTTGCCCCTTGGTAAAATGGTGTCAGTGGAAAAAAAAAAAACTCTGTAAAATAGCATAAAGAGGTTTATTCTGAGCCAAATATGTATGACCATGGGCCAGAGAACATCGTCTCAAAAGGTCTTAAGAAAATGTGCCTGAGGCAGCTGGTTGCGGTTTGGTTTTATACATTCACGGAGACAGGAATTACAGATAAAAATATAATTCAATACCTAGAAAGTATACATTGGTTCTGCCCCAAAACGTGAGACATCTTGAAGTGGCAGGGGCTTATAAATCATAGGTGGATTTTAAGGATTCTTTAGTTGGCAATTGTTTGAAAGAGTTAAGCTTTATCTAAAGACCTGGAGGCCGTGGAAAGGAATGCTTGAGTTAAAATGGGGGGTCAGCTAGAATGCCTGAGTTAAGATAAAGGAGTCTTCTGTCATGGGATGCTATACTGAAATCAGGCTGGAAAGCAAACCACATTATACTGGGTTCATAGAAACCCATTTAACGAGAAGTTTTCACTTGTAGGCATGACTTATCAGGTTTCTTAGAAAGGAATTTGGGTAACAGGACAAGAAAAGGTTAGAGTTCAGTCCTCAGTAGAGGTAATATAACCTAACTTTCAGGATTAAATGTCATGATGATCAAAAAAAAAAAATGTCTGGCAGGGGAGGAGGTCGGTAAGCCTCCACCTAAAGGATACAATGTAGGCACACCTACATATGGCACACCTCCTCAGTAAAGGGCTCAAACACAAACACACATAATGTAACCTAATTTTATGTCCCTTTATATTAATCTGAAATAAAAATAAATAAAAACAAAATATAAAGTGCTTGACCTAACAAATTGCTTATCCCCCTATCTTGGCAAATAGAGGCCTTGCAGAGATGGGGAAATGACCCAAAGATTGGGGCAGGATATGGAAAGAGAGTCCTTTCTTCTCACTTACCAAGGTGGTGCCCTGCACTCAAAGATTTTCCTAAATAATCAAGGCTCCAAGGATTGTGGCATACATTAGCTGCTTGTTAATTAGATGAAACATATTCATGATCAAATTCTGGGTAAATGCTCTTAAAGAGGGTTGACCATCCAAATAAAGAAGTGTACCTGTGCACAGTCATGTGTATGTGTTTGTTGGAGGGTGTGGGGGGATTGAATGTAGAAGCAAACCAGACAGCAATTAAAAAAAAGACAAACATTTAAGAGGTTCAAGGCAGGTGGGAAATAACCCCAGCAAACCTTGAGCCAAACTTTAGATGGCCACAGCAATTTTTTTTCAAATTCCTAAAATTGCGTATATGGACTAGTTAGAAGCATATAAAAGGTCAAGCAAGTGCCCATTGCCAGGACTTACAATGAGTAGCAACTCTGTCAAGTACTAGTTCCTTTTGCAAGTTCACCAGGCAACCTACGAACTGACTGAGGAGTACTCTTTACACACAGTGGAAAAGCCATCACTGCGTTCCCAAGGTAACATACATCTACCTGGATTCATCTTCTTTTTTCTTCTGTTCTTCACAATGATATCAATCACCTTACACCTAGAATTCTGCTTACTAGAAACCACAAATACATTGAAGGGGAGAAAGAAGGGAAAGAACATGTAAACGGGAAATGTTTATTATTTTTCAAAATAAAAGCACCGGCACTTAGCAATAAGCAGCAATAGTGGAGGAAGGTGGAGGGAAGAAGAGAGGTTGCTATTAGCTCCCCCCAGAGTGCAGAAACAGGAGAGCTCTGGGGAGCCTAAAGTAGACCCTCACAATTAGATGTGGTTAGTCGCATGGGAGTCTTGTTGACCTCCATCCACAGAAGGAATAACATGTAGAAACATGGATAAGCGTTGACCACCAGACCCAGAATGCGTAAGCAGTCCACAGGATGCATTGGGATGCTTTCCCAATGAGAAAGCTCCGAGCGCACACTCAGGGTACTCTTCTTTACTGAGGTCATGAGCACTCACTGAGTAGAGGGAGGACTAAGGAGATCCCTAACTGAGGCCACAGCGTCCAGTCCTGCCCAGTGCTGGAGGATAGGTAGGCATGAACCTCGTAGCTCATTGCCACCTGGAGACCACAGATTGAGGAATCTGTCCAGAGCAGTGGTTTTCAACCTTCCTAATGCAGGAAAACTTTAATCCGGTTAGAAGTGGTCGTGATCCACAGGTTGAGAACTACTGGTCTAGAGTAACTTTAGTAACTTCTGTCTCCAGGAAGGGAACACCCTTCTCTTTCACAGAACTCTTCTCTAAATATCTGACCCAAAAAGCAGTGTATTCTCAGTCAAGACCAAGTCACATTCAGTTCTTCCACTTTCCTAGAGTATAAAGGAACCTCAGCCTCAGATTAATTTCCAACAGGAAGACAAGCAATTTCTCAGGATCTAACCCTGGCTCAGCCCCAGCCTTATAACCTCCTGCCAGCCTGGCTGACCTTGGGGGATGGAGTGAGGAAAGGAGCTATGCTGGCTGCTTGGTTTATCTCTCACAGATCCACTGTGCAAACCCAGTTAGGTCAGTACAACACACACACATTGACGACCTCAATTGTTCCAGGCACTGGGCATACATTTGGGTGGTATAGGTGATAAGGTTGTAGTGGGCTAAGAGCAAAAGAAACAAACACCTATACTATATTATGAGTCATGTGGAATAAATACAAGGAACAGGTAGAATACAGAGAAGAGATGGCTCAATTCAGCTGGGTAATACAGAAAGTTACAGAAGATGCCACAGAAGAAGTGGCAGTACTGTTACAGGAGTGCACCCCAGAGCACTGCTGTGCTGGAGCCAGCCTGCACTGTCTCGGGGTGATTATACTTATGTTGTCAGGAATTTGAGAGCTAATTGTTTTTTGTTTTTAGTTACTTTAGGTTCATCAAGGTATAAAGAATCTGTTTGCATTTGTAGGTAAAGTCCCTCTTAAAATTATGTCCTGCCCCCAAGAGGTGCACCATAACCCCCTTCCTTTCTTCCCTCTCACTGCTCCTTCATTCTTCCTCCCCCTACCTTGAATTGATTTGAGTTTTTCTCTTCTGTGAGTATGTGTGTATGTATATATATATATATTCTATTAGATAAAAAGTCTCCATCTTTTTAATGGCTGAATAGTATTCCATGGCATACATATACCACAGCTTGTTAATCCATTCCTGGGTTGGTAGGCATTTAGGTTGTTTCTACATTTTGGTGATTGTAGATTGAGCTCTGATAAACAGTCTAGTACAAATGACCTTATGATAAAAGGACTTTTTTTTTCTTCTGGGTAGATACCTAGTAATCATTTTGCAGCATCAAATGGCAGCTCTAATTTGAGTTCTTTGAGGATTCTCCATACTACCCTCCAAAAAAGTTGTATTAGTTTGCAGTCCCACCAATGTAAAAATGAGAACCAATTGTTAAACTTAGCCATTATTACTAATTAAATTACTATATATGCATCCACTATGGAAAACAGTTTGACAGTTCCTCAAAAAATTAAACATAAAATTATACATGATCCAGCAATTCCACCTTTGAGTATGTACCCAAAAGAATGAAAAAGGTGTTTGCACACCCATGTTCACAGCAATGTTATTCACAATAACATAAAGGTGGGAACAACCCAAACATCCATCAAAGGATGCATGGATGAAGAAAATGTGTGTGTGTGAAGGAATAGTATTCAGCCTTAAAAAAGAAGGAAATCCTACAATATGCACCAACATATTGAGAACATTGATGAATCTTAAGAACATTATGCTAAGTTAAATAAGCTAGATTAAAAAGGATAAATACTCTAAGATCCTACTTGCATGAAATACAATACAGAACCTCCACCTTCCTACATTGACCACTTCCCTAAGTTGACCTAATTTTCATAGATCAGACATGCATCACGTGTCATCAATAAAGTAGTCCTGCTTCCAAATGTTTACCACCTCACTATGTTGATCATTTTGTTACAGTCCCTTGGGTGGTCAAGTTACAGAGGTTCTACTGTATACAAAAGTAGTCAAATTCATAAAGAAAATGGAATAGTTAGGTCACTATTACAGGGGAAAAGAGAAATAGGAAATTATTGTTTAATAAGTACAGAGTTTCAGTTTGGGAAGATGAAAAAGTTCTGGAGATGAGTGGTAGACAAGGTTTTAGGAGGTCAATGTACTTAGTGTTACAGAACACTTAAAAATGGTTAAGATGGTAAATGTTATGTACATTCCACCACAATTAAAAGTTAAATTCTGAAAAATTATATTCAAATAAGTTACATTAAGTTTAAATTAAAAAAAATATACACAGACCTTCCTAATTATTTTATGACATTTTTCTATTATTTATGGTGTGAGGTTATTAATGTCCCATGTATCTGATTTTGGAAATGACATGTGATGGTGTGTCCCTACTCTGAGTTCAGTGACCTCATGTCAGTAGCCTGATGTCAGTCATAGTGGGGACATTCATTTTATGGAAATCCATGAGTGTTACAAATTGGGGGATTTTGCTTTTGGTTTTGTTTTCCCCTGAGACCTCATTGTTGAACATTTACCAACATGCTACTTGGCAAGGGACAGAATGTGCAAAGCCCAGGATGTATAAATGTTGTACTCTAGCAACTTCAAGAACTTGGGACCCCTGAAGTGTGGAGTGCAAGTTCAGATGTGGTGGAGACAGGCAGGGTCAGTCATAATTTCAAATTCAGAAGTTGCATTTTACAAGGGTACATGTCAAATCTACTAAGTGTAGGGTATAAACATCTTAAAACAATAATTAAGAAAGTGAGGTGAAGACTATGTTAACCAGTTTCTTGTAAGCATTTCAAATTGTATATAAAACCAGCACACTGTACCCCATAAATGCATTATTGTACACAGCTAAGATATAATAAAAAAATAAAGAAATGGAAAAAGAGCTAAATTTGTTCATTCCAAATTTTTTTATAAATTCCCTGTGTTGTGTCAATAAAGCTGTAGTGGGATATGACATTTATTGAGATTAGAGTCTTCATTTAACAATGAAGACTGTCATTTGTTGGTTTAGGGTATGTGTATGTCTGTGTGTGTGTGTGTGTGTGTGCTGATTTGAAGATAAAATGATTCCAAAATCACTCCCCTAGGAAAATTAAAACATACTATTATACCTTACAGTTAGAATAATAATGGAAGCAAGTTGTCAAGTCTCTCCTACTCCCTTTATGGGAGTAATATGTAAAGAAGACTTCCCCAATTGGCCAGTATCTGCATTTTAAAAAATGTATTAAGGCAAACTTCAGCCATTGACCTTTTAAAGCTACAGAGAGATTTAACTAAGCCCATGAACTGAAACCATTATAGAATCAAGGGAAGTCAGGAAACAATTCCATAATTACACATGGTAGAAAAGAGTGAAGAGGATTAATTGGGGTTAAAGTACAGGATATGATGTCCTTTTATGGAGTCTTTCCAATTGCCTCACTGTGAATTCTTTATTTCCCTCATTGACTCTGAAACAATCATTTTAAGAATTTTGATAAAGGCATAGTTCAGAGTAGTTGAGCATGCAGCTTCTTATCATGGAAATGCATTTCACAAGATAGTGCAGAACTAACACACATAAAAATTATATAATATATAATTTGTTCAATAGCAACAACAACACTATTAAGAATAATAAAATTAATACTTGGGTACTCATACATGTTTAAAATATTTTCTTCAAGCTTCTTGTCACTGATCAATTAAAAATCTTTCAACCTAGAATAATGGGAGATTTTGTTGGCACACCTCTTCCTTCTTCCTCCTAATACGATGCTTCAACCACTTTCCTTTTATTTAATCTGCTGTTAACATAGTAAGTGGTCCTATTCTCTGTTCCATGTGGAAACGGCATCATATTAGAGCCTGATAAGCATCTATTTATTATTCTTAATTAATAACAATGCATTTTCTTTGGGGTAAGAAAATAAATATATGACTTTTTGGCCACAAGTCTAATTTAAATTCAGTTCAAACTGGATAATTCCCCTAACACCCTAACACAGAGACACCTGAAAATATCAGATACCCAGAATTGGTCTAAGTCATATTTCCATAACAATCAAGAAAATTTGTTTGAAGAGTTATGGCTTGCACTGTGACCTGAAGGACACATCTGTGATAAATTTTGAAACACACTGTAATAGCCATGCTTCTTCATTCTAATTTTTCTTGCTTTAGTTAAAACAATCACAAAGCTAGTTTACTTATATACACCAAACGATGCATAAACATTTAAACCACCAATCAGCTGATGTCCTTGGCAAGTTGAGTCATCAGCACAGTAAAGAACCATAAATTTCACTTCAAATTTAAAAGCATATAGTTGGAGATGAATAGAAAAATGTTCTCTTTTCCTCTTCTAAAAATTATGCACACAGAAGCATATAGAAAACTAATTCTTTTGTTACTTCTAATCCTTTTTGAGACCAGAACTTCTATTTTAGCATGGGATAAAGAATACGTATGCTCCAATGGTTCATTATTCTTTCATAAAAAAAAAAAAGAAGAAGAAGAATATGTGTGTATGGGGGGTGGGAGGAGTTGGGGTTTAATCCAATCACTTTTTTTAGTATTATAGAACAATGTATTTTTTTTTCCCCTGATGAATGGTGAGGGAGTTTTATTAGCAGAGAGCCAGTATGACTAACAGCAAAGGAACTACCAAATCCAGAAGAGGCTTTTCGTGACCAACTGTCAGATCATGTGAAGTCATTGAGCAATTAAGTTTAAAATAGCAAACAAAAGAGAAAAGAAAAGTAATAAATAGTATTTAGAGAATGCCTCACCTTTTTCTCCTTTGCTATTTTTATTAGTTATAAATAATTGTTTTATCACTCAAATGATCTCCTTTTTTTGATGCATACATTGTATTCAGTAAAATGTACACAAAGAAAAAGAATAGAGAGGTGTGGTTTATCCTATCTCTTTGTCAGTTATATGTACATACTGAAAACCATACACTTTTGTCTTCTAAGGAATAGTTCATACGCTAGTGTTCACAATCATTTTATAGTCACTTAAGCAAGATTTTAATTTTTTTCTTGATAAATAGAAACAATTACTTTTCATGGTTCTTCCTTTTATGTAATTTTTTTTGTTTAATAAAATTTCTGACAAAATTTTATATAAGGAAATAAATGCAAGTACTAAAACGTTTTGGCAGTTATATTGTTAATTTTTAAAGTACATTTACTCAACTACATCCCATATTTTATTTTAGAACTATTTGATGATTATTATGCCAGTCTCTCTACCACAGATGACTTAAAATATTCTTCAGACAACTGACATTTTTTTCTCTCATTCTTGATATTTCAAGAAATATTCGTTTCCTCTCTTGAAAGATATAGAGGGAGGGAGTTAAATCTTTGCTGCCTGGAGGCATTAGAAGTGAAAGACAGCTAATAAGGTACTGCTTGTAGGCATATTTATTTGGGGGAATAATGGTAACAGGAATGCAAGCTCTTTGGAAGACAGAAAAAGAGAAAAATAGTGGGCCAAATTTCCTGGGTGCTTTCAAAAGCCTATTAAAGTTACTGGCATTGTCATGATTTGACAACACTTAAAAATAGACCTTTAATTGGAGAAATATTGGTAAAATGCATATGATATAGTGTAATTGATCTTGGATGGTCAAACATTACTTAGGGAATAGAATAGGTGATCTTGATTTAAAAGCATGTTGCAAGGTGGTAGCAAAGCATTCGCTGATTTTTCGGTGGAAGGGAACCCTGGAGAGTCACAGTGACTGATTTTGTATATGACTTACCTTGGCCACAAAGACTGGTTGGTTTGATCTACGCTTTTTTGCTTTGGTGCTAATTTACCTGTAAAAGGCTTCAGTCTAAGCAGGGCGATCTCTGTGTAAGGAAGTTAATTTTAATCTCAATCCAAGGGACTACATGTTGTTATTTAATGTCATTAATTCCACAGATAGCAATTTATCCTTCAAACATAGTTATTAAATCTACACTTAGGTACTTAAGTATTATCATAAGGCATATTAGAGTTATCTAAATCTACACATAGGTACTTAATATTATCATAAGGCATTAGAGATACATTTTTACTAGTAGAGTAAGTGTTAAACAAAAATAGTTGAGTAGAAAGAGTAAACAGGCCCCACCTCCCTTGCAGAAACATAATACATACTACCAACATGGCAGCCTAATCTAGAGGAACAACATGCATGGGGTGGAACCCGCTGGTCCCATGTCACTCCTATTTACCTAAGGCTCTTCCACCCAAACCCATTTCAAGACTAACTTGTCTTGCTACTGCAAGGTATTGTTAAGATAACTCAGAATAAACCTTTCATTGAAATTTCTGGTCAAAATGAAGACTGAAAGCGACATCTTTGAGCAGCAAGAGTACTTTTTTTCCCCCCTCCAAATTACTGGTTTAATAAGGACTTATTTTGAAGAAAAAGAGTCCCAAACATCAGGCTGTTCACAAAAATAACGCACAGTATCAACTTTGGAAAACAAATCTTAAGACTATTACACTAATTATTTTTCTAGAGGATGCATTTGACCTGCCAAGTCTTATTCACAAAAATACATTGTTACCTTTGTGTTGAATTGCCCCCGTGAGCACTCTCACTTGGAGTATAACACAAACTTCTAACTCAAAGCTGCTCTTAGGTGCTACTTTAACTAAATGAGATTGCCTTTGCAGTTAGGGAATAACTACTGAATTCATGTATGAATGGAAAGAACTGTTCTCCCTGCATGACAAGAGATTATTTTGGAGACAGCTGATAAAAACTATTCATCCTTTTTATTGTTAAGTCATAAAGATGTATCAAAATTAAAAGCAAAACATTACAGGGTATGATTTAACCAAACTACTAGGAGCATCAAAGGAAGTGAACATGGGCCTAGGCACAGGGTAATATGAATTAATGAACCTGGGAAGGACAGGGATGGGACGGCAGTGAGCATGTGGTGAAGATACTGGGGAGAGGATCTGGTGAGAATTGTGATCTACACAAGCGCCTCCATAAAGAAACAATGGGATAAGATTTCTAAACCCCACCATGTGCTTAGCAGCCATCCTCCCATGGGCGCTGTCTCTGACATCCTCTCCTTCCTCCGGCTCTTTGTCATCATCCTTGATCGCTCCAGCTGGTCTCCCCCAGTCTTCATCATCATCACCATCCAGGGGTCCCCCTCCTCAGCAGCCTCTGCACCCTGAGACCCATCTTCACTTTACTCTCATCTTCCTTCAGGGAGCTGCTGCTCTGGCTTCTTCCCACTCATCATCCTTCGTCTCCACTGCTGCTAGTTTCCTTTGCTTCTTTTCAATTTTTTCCAGGTTTTCCAGTGAAGAATCCACTTTTTGTTTTATCTGGGTCAATTCCTTCTTAGTGGCCCTAAGGTCATCTGCTTTTGACTTTCCAGACTTGGAAGAAGCAGCTCGCTGTCCACTCGTAGAATTGAAGCCGCTTTTCCCCCTTGGTGAGGTGTTCCTGATGCCGCTGGCGCTTTGAGGGCTCCACAGCCCGAGCAGGAGGAGGAGGAGGGGCAGTGCTGGGTGACTGTACATCCCGTCAGAACAAACCCATTGAAAGTCATAATCCAAGTCAGAAGAGGGGCCGCACTTCTCCGCTGCAGAGCGTTTCACACCTGCTTCTCCTGGGTTCCCTTTGGCTCTGCAGCCAGATTAATATCTAAAACTCGGCCAACAATCATTCTGCCATCCTCTCCTGCTGTGGCAGCCCGGGCCATTTCTCTCATTAACATGCTGAACAAAGGCCAAGCCCTTGGGAACAGAGCAACCCACAATTTGGCCAAATTTTGAGAAAATTGCTTCATCAGACCGCAAGACTGTTGAGATTCCCAACAAATACACATGGGTCGGTCTTGTTGGGAACATTGCCAGCCATTGCGTTTGATGATAAGGTTCTTCACAAAGTGAAAAAATGTAGCTGAAGATCAAGACAGTCTCACAGGAGGGGGACGGAGAAGAGATTCGATTCTGAGCCTCGAGTCCCGGGTTCCACGTGGAGAGGCCAAGTACAGCTCAAGGTCGACAACCGCTCTGCCTTCCTTGCATCACAAAATGGCCAAGAGTACCTTGAATGACTTTTTTTTTTTGTCTCTCTGCTGGTAAATACTTGTGCTTTTGGTGGAATTTGTTCTGAGAGCTTCCATAGACACACCCTTTATGAAGGAACCTTCAAGGGAAGAAAGCATGGCCCACACCTCCCAGTGCAGAGTGGAGGCCACCTGGGTAAACCTGACGTCTGCCCAACAGCAGGGCAGTTTAGTTCTGGTTGTACAAATCCAAATAACCAAAGTATTCAGGTTTTATTCTAAAATTATTTGAGATAAATACAATTTATTAACTGGATAACTCATCATCTTGACTCATTTAGCCTCTCTTCATCTAAATGTTTTCACTGAAAAAACAGTGAACGAACATCTCTAACTCCTAAGTTCAAGTTTGTCAAAACAAACAAACAGCTAAACTGATGACTGGCTGTGAGTTATCCTCAAGCACTTAGATTTCCTTTAAATCTGAGTTTGCATGAGTATTATTCCTCATTCAACAACTCAAATAACATATTTTCTCCTTTTTCTCTGTTTCTTCCATAACCTGGAAAAAATATCTGGCTGACAACAGTAAGTACTGGGAAAGTACACGTCTCCGCCTCCTTCCTTCACTCCCTCCTAAATGCATACCTTAGAAATATTTATTAAATGTTTCCGAGACTTGGCTCAAATGCTAGCTATGAAATATTGCTGAGATCAATATGTCCCCCATTTTTTAGTTACCCACATCTATGTGACAGAATCCATAGATTTTGTCATCTAGATATATAAGTGGGAAAGATTCAATTGTAGGGTAAATCACTGTGCAGTAATCATCTATGAAGAGTTACATAATTGTAGTAGTGTGAAAACCTCTCGTTTGGAGGTGAATCAGTATTTTAGAAAGATACATAAAATGGAGGCTCATTTAAAAGAAGAAAGTCTCCTACAAAAAGTCCTTAATATCAAAGCTTTATATTTTTTCATGAAATTTTGATTTAGTTTCTGACAATCTCTTTTCCCTAAAGCCAAATAAACAAAACTGCTCCTTGCTAAATACTACTCATCTTCAAGTACCCCTACTTGGTAAAACTTCAAAATGTGACATTTCAAAGGATGAATAATCTAGGTACAATCTAATCAGTAACAAGTCAGGATAGCCTGGAGAGTTAGTGCACATGATCTTCTGAATGGGAGTAGTTCACTCTATCAGAGAAATTTCCATAACTTACTCTTCATGGTCTATGGGCCAAACCAGGCCCACACTCAGACCAGAGAATTGTTGAACTTCTGACTTTACCAGCTCACCAATGGGGAAAAAAAAAATCAGAACTTTTGTTTTGCATCCTAGTGGGACAATTTGACTTCTGGTTCTACGTGTATAGTGTTGCTATCCACATAGCGTGGACTTTGCTCTTACTTCCCCTTTGCATTTGTTCACCATTTCTTATTTGTGGGGAACCCTTGATGCTCTTTTGCCCTTTCCTTCCCTCCATTTGTCCACTACATCTCTCCCCATCCGTGTAAATATTCCCCTGGCTAATACGATGTTTATTTCCACTTGGGTCAGCTATCCATCACGGATGTCTCAAGCCTTCTATAACCTGATGTTTTTTCGATGAGGAAAGAGGAGGACAGAAAACAGAAAGCAATGTTCACTGCCAACTCAGGCATTTCAGTTTTGCTGCTCAGGTAATAGTGGATTGCTAACACTGAAAACAGGAGAAGTTTTATTGAAGTTTTTTATGTGCACACTGAAATCATTTGCTCATTCTTCCTTATTGATTGTAAACAGCGGCTCTCTTACATGGATTCTCTGAGCTCCTAGCTCTCCACCAGGGCTAAATTAACATTATCTCAACTATAGCCTCACTCTGCACCGCCAGCTGCTCCACCTAGACCATTTCTCCTAATGGAGGCAGTTCATTCTGTCAGACAAATTTCCATAACTGGAAAGTCTGTATCAGATTGGTTTCTTATAGTCAGTGAAACCTGTACATATTATTTTATCTCTCACAAATTCAATGGATTATCTTGAAATATGTAGAATATGGTTTATAGACTGGTGAGGATTTTTTTTTTAAAAGCATGAAAAAGTGCATAGCACATAGCCTGGCTCCAAACAACAGGTCACTACACATGAACTCTCACTGTGGTGACTCCCTCTTGAGGGACCCTGCTAGATGTCTTCACAATCTCCCTTTCCTAAGTTGCCCTAAGCCCCTACCATTTGTCATATGTGCGTGTACATACATGGCCTCCATTGTAGGCCAAGTTTTTTCTTTTCTTTATGATTTTTGGAGGAAAATCATAAAAAGGGAAGACAGATGCTTAGAAAAAAATAAAAATAAAATATTTTCTAAAATGAACTCCAGATGTTTTAATCATTTATAAGTGGGATTAAAAATCAAGACTGAAGTAGGAGATAATTTAGGTTATCTGTAGAATTTTGTGCCCAGGACTCTTTCTTAAGAAAGAAACAAAACTCAGGGATTCTAGAAGACAAAACTGATATTTGGCTATTCAAGCACCTGCACAATACATACACATAAAATGAATAAAAGAGATGAAGAAATAGACAGTACACAAGAGAGTAAATAAGAGCGAGTGGGTGTCTATGAAATGATATTCAGTACCAAAAAAAAAAGAGAAAGAATGAAAGAAACTGCCAGTGAACTGAGCACATCTTTCAGCCACCATATGAAACAACTCTTCCTAAGTAATAACACATAATTGGTCATTATGCATAAAATAG
Organism: Arctocebus calabarensis; assembly: GCA_963573935.1. Classification (NCBI taxonomy): domain Eukaryota; kingdom Metazoa; phylum Chordata; class Mammalia; order Primates; family Lorisidae; genus Arctocebus; species Arctocebus calabarensis. The sequence goes on from CAUYON010048411.1 coordinate 35,073, forward strand.
AAAAATACTTTTATAAATAAAAAAATAGACAACCTGATAAAAAGCATGCAAATAATAAAATTGTAATTCACATGACTAACAAAATGTGAATCTATAGTTAATGTGACTATAATGAATGAAATTACAATTTGTACAAAATATAAAAGATGGATAATATTCGGTGTTGATTAGAGTATGAGAAAATTAGAATTTTACATAGTCAGTATAGAAGAGTAACATGATGATACTGTATTCAAATTTTCAACTTGCCTATCCTTTGAGCAGATAATTCTACATCTAGAAAAGAGACCTAGAGAAATTAAGGTATGAATGCATGAAGATACAGATCTAAGGTTGTTTTTTGCAACATTGTTAATGAAAGCAAAATATATGAAAATAATAAAAAGGCCTACCAAAGGGTCAGTTTTCAATTTAAAATTGCATATCAATATGTTGTCATAATTCAAAGTTATTTTAAAGAAAGAGATAGAAATACACCCACAGATATGTTTTTGATAAGCTGTTCTGTGAAAGCAAGCAAGCTGAAGATTAATGATTTAATTTTGGTAAAAGATAGCATTTTATGTGTATAGATATCTATTATTTAAATAAGAAAAGTCCAGGTTTTCTACACATCTTTTTTTTACACTTAATACTTGAAAAGACCCATGTGTAAAAGATATTTGTAGGAATTCTAGCTGCATAAATGAATAAATACAGTGTTATTTCATTGAAAGAATGTGTTTGCCACACTGTGGCACACAGAATATGCTCTGTAAAGTGATATGGTTATAAATGTTGCCACGATCACAGATTTTGATTGTACCTGAGTAATGTTATTGCACTGAAAGAATGTGTTTACTGCACTGTGCTGATTTAATAAACTTTAAAAAGGCACATGTATAAAAGATGACTCTAAGAATGGTAGCTGTATATGTGAATAGGACTACCATGCTATTTCAATGAATGAATTTGTTCACTAACCATTGCTGCATTTAGCGTATTCTGTAAAAGAACATGCATAAATAATTTTTCTTCCTTTTCTAAAAAAGTAAATATGCAGATCTTATTTGCTTTACAGAACTAAAACTTTCCACCATTTGATGACACCTGATCATTTTTCCTCCCCCAGCCTCTGATAACCGCCATTCTGCTCTCTGCACCCATGTGTATGACGATTTTAGATTTCATACAGATCAGGCAGCACTTGTTTTTCTGTGCCTTTTTCCCTTATCATAATATTCTCTGGGTCCATTCATGTTGCTCAAATGGTAAGATTTTCTTATTTATTTAAGACTAAAGAATAATGATTTGTATGTATATGCCACCTTTCCTTCATTCATTCCTTTGTCTATGGACATTAAGATTGTTTCCATGTCTTGGCTATTGTGAGTAATCCTGCAAAAAACATGGGAGGAAATATATCTGTTGGAAACTTAAATGACAATTATTTTAGTCATATATACAGAAGTAGGATTGCAGAATCATATGGTAGTTCTATTTTTCATTTTTTAAGGAACTTCCATATTCATTTACACAGTGGCTGCATCAATTTACCTCCCCACCAACACTCCCAGATGTTTTACTTTTTAGTATATATTCACCCACCATTGTTTTCATTTCCTTAATAATATTCAGTATGAATAGCTATGAGATGACATGTCATGATGGTTTTGATTTGCATGTCTGCATATTCCTGATGGTTAGTGAGCACCTTTTTGCACAGGAACACTAGGAAAGGGGCTTCAAGATGATGGTGGGAGGAAAACCTGCTGTGTTGAACCAGGAAGCCTGGAGAGCCCCAAAGAATGTGTGTGTAAAGTAACCTAGGGAACCCAAGACCAATAGAAAGGGGCACTACTGCCTGGAGGCGCAGAGAAGCCAATGAAAGACTCCCAACTGATTCCAGAGACCATTTATACTGCTGCAGACCTTTGAGTCCCTGTCTCTCTTACCTTTTATCCCTCTACATGCTCTAAGCTTTCTCTTTATTCTTCCTAAATAAGATATCTGTTCATTATCCTGAAATTCGTGTAGGTTACTTTTGCTTTCTACCCACGCTGTCTGTACCTCTCTGATTTTACTCCATTCACTTTTGCTTTCAGTTACCTCCACCTAGGTCAAACTTTCTAGCTAAGCCAGGTAATCGAACCAGGTCAACTGGGTTTAGGGCATTGGGACCCCCTCACCCCTAACATTTTTCATATACCTATTGGCCATTTGTATGTCTTCTTTGCAGAAATGACTACTCCCCATTACACACAATATTAATGTTAGTGCCTCAGTTTGAAATTAGAAAGCCTCTCTTAACCTAGTTACTACTTAACATTACTGCTCAAATCCTTAGTCATTATTCCTTTCCCCAAATAGGGGCACAGCGTTCATAACATATTAACATATATATTTATTCATACATCTGTCTCTCCTGGAAGACTACACATTTCTAGATGTAGGGACAAAAACCTATTTACTTCTGTATCCCTATTATAATCCATAGATAATAAAAAGACTCAGTAAATGCTATTAGAAAAATAAATAAAAGAAGGAATAACTTGCTCCATTGGTTTTGCAATATATGCATTTTTCTGGATGTTGAATTGATAAAATGGTAACAATTTCATTTCAAACAAGAATTCAAGTTCTAATACTAGTAGTCTGCTAACTATATAGTGCCTATTATGTATGTGTGTTTAAATATGGATGTGTATGTATAATATAAGCATATGTATAAATATGCATCTGTATATATAAACCACTTAGTCACCTGATACCATTATATTGTACACATATTCAAAAATTTTTTAAATATCTATGAAATCTCCAATAAGAAAAAGTTATTTTTCTTCAGCTTTAATTCTTTCTAGCTCTGCAACCCATGTTTTAATGACAGGAAATCAAAAATATCTTTCACACACACACATATCTTTGGGATACATCTATAGAAAATCTTGAACTTCCCTGAATCTATAATTTTTATCAATCAAGCACCTGTCAAGTCTGCATCTGAAGAAAGCAAAAGAACTGACAGGAAAATTCTATTTTATGTAATCGTGAATAAGAAGGTAAGGTCTATATATCTAGTGTGAAAAGAAAAACACAAGCAAACTGATGTTTTAAATATGACTGAAAGAATTGATTATACAGTGCTACAGTGTGGGAAGTTACTTTATAAGTTATTTATATTCTATAAAATGAATACCTTGAGAAGATGGTAACCTTTCATTATTGCAAAGACATGAACCACATAGAAATTACCAAACAGCCCCATGAAATAAAATATACTTTTATCGGACAGTGAGTAAGGCGCCCGCCCCCTACCCTGGTAGTGGAGGGTTCAAACCTGGCCATGACCAAAAATTGCAACAACAACAAAAAATACCTTTATCACTCACAAAGTATCATTCTGAAAATGCTGTCTGCAATTGCATACTGCACATTGCATACTTGCTTAACTGTTGACTTACCACAAAGATAGTTTGGAAAAGACTTTATCTTATAAAGAATTTCCATACACTTATCACTTGTAAGGGACATTATGCATGAAATCTCTTACTTTGGTTTTCAGTCATCTGATATAAAACCATCAGCCATCTGATAAATTTAAAGCCATCTGATATAATTATAATGAGCATGAGTTTGTCAGTTTGATTTCAAAACTTCTGGATGTGGTGCTAAAAGTAATCTAGTTTATCCTATTGAAGCTGAAGAGCAAATCTTCAATGTCCTCAGATTTTTTTAAATTTTTAAATTTTTAATGTCTTTTTTATCATTTATGGATCCCATTTTTGGTGTTTTATCTATGAAATACATAAACAGGGCAGTGCCTGTGGCTCAGTGGGTAGGGTACCAGCCCCATATACCGAGGGTGGCAGGTTCGAGCCCAGCCCTGGCCAAACTGCAACAAAAAAATAGCTGGGCATTGTGGCAGGCACCTGTAGTCCCAGGTACTTGGGAGGCTAAGGCAAGAGAATCGCCTAAGCCCAAGAGCTGGAGGTTGCTGTGAGCTGTGACACCACGGCATTCTGCCAAGGGCAACAAAGTGAGACTCTGTCTCAAGAAAAAGAAAGAAATACATAAACGCCTTATATTTCCCCATTTTGTTATAATTTGCTTAACTCAGGCACAGAAAAATTACACGGTGCTTAAGAAAATTCTCCATACAACAAAGAGCAGCATTACAACTTTCTAGCATCAGAAACAAACTGTAAGGTAAGAGTGTCCACAAAAATTTACAAAATAAATGATCTTATAAGGATGAGCTGAAACACAGGGTTGGATCATCAAATCAAACACTCAAATCAGGGATCCAGCATCAGATGTTTTTAGGGATACCCAAGGAATCTAGGGAAGCACATAAGACAGAGAAATATTTGGGACATCCTGAATGACTACCTAAATCCTTCTACCCTGTTTGGGACATGTATTCTGTATCCTAAAATAATAGAAAACATTACAAAGTGAGGTCTAGAAGGTTTCCTTGTAGGGTAAAGTATTGGATAATCAAACATTCCCACTTTTATACACCAAAGAGTTTTGTTCCTTGCTAACATTCTCTAGAGGGCCATAGAGTCAAGGTTAACTTACCCTACATAATCCTTTAGCCAAGGACTTCTTTCTATGTATGTTCAACAGATAAGGTCCCTTCTGCCTAGCAAATACCATTAGTCATACCTTAACCAAAAGTCTGTTTGACAAGACTAGAAGGTGCCATTTGCCTTCTTTCATTTCCCTTGGGAGCATTCTTTTAAGTTAGTCAAATAAATCAATAGGAGGTCAGTTGCTTTAACTCCTTTACATAAAAAAAGAAAAATATAAAATAAAAATGTAAATTTGGCAAAGAACCAATTAAAATAAGAATTGTCATTACAATTAAAATAATCATTATTTAGGTGTAACAGAAGGTCAGATACTAAGGCAGGTGTAGGAAAAAATATCTTCATGTATTGATATGTCTCAAAGTAATTTATGACCACAAGTCTCAAGTGTGCTTAAAATGCTTCTGAGCAACTGAATTACATTTCTCATGTTTATTTATCCCCCATTTTTCTACAAAACTCCTGCATATCCACTCTTTTCCCTCAAACTTTCAACAACTTCACATCTTTCCTCTCTCTTAGCTGATTATGTTGGTTTGACTCAATGAAGACATTGATAGGATTGCAGACCTTCTACAGTTCTAATCAACCCATTCTCGGGAGAATCTTTTTTTTTTTTTTTTTGAGGCAGAGCCTCAAGCTGTCACCCTGGATAGAGTACTGTAGCATCACAGCTCACAGAAACCTCCAATTCCTGGGCTCAAGCAAGTCTCCTACCTCTGCCTCCCAAGTAGCTGGGACTACAGGCGCCTGCCACAACGTCCGGCCATTTTTTGGTTGCAGCTGTCATTGTTATTTGGTGGGCCCGGGCTGGATTCGAACCTGCCAGCTCAGGTGTACGTGTCCTTAGCTCACTGAGCCACAGGCACCGAGCCTCTCAAAAGAATCTTGATAAAGATTTTCTGTCTAATGTTGGCTGGAGGAGAGTAACAACAGCCAGTGGCACAAGCCAGCCAGCATGATGTCTCCTTGTATAACAAAACCTTCTGCACCGTGAAGAGTAACAAAAGCTGTCATCATAGGACCCTAGTAGAAATCCATCTCTACAGGGGGAAGGGAACAAAAACAAACAAAATCCACCACCACCATCCAGGCTACAGCTGGGTGAGGGGCACTTGTGAAGGTCACACTCCAAAGGCCCAAGGGCAAAATAGACAGTCATCTGAGCCCAAAAGGCTCAATCAGATTTTCAGAGAATTTCATGCCCCCATGCTCCCTGCTATGACCAAACTAATACCTTTAGAGTGAAAATAACAGTGCAGTATATCTTGGGGAATAGAAAGAGAGAGACTTTCTCTGGAAAATGTGCAAAGGGCAGACCCAAATCAAGAGTGAAGGGTAGGTATTGAGAACGTGACCTCTGGCAAACCACTTCCAACACTAAAAATATAGTACCACCAGTAGAATTTGAAGCCTGTGGTGACCTGAGGGTAAACAGTAACAACAAACCTCAAACTAGTACTACTTCTGAGTTGATTAAAACACGTGTCGCATTAAAGCCCTAGGAGAAGGAAAGGCTCACCACCACGCATAAAAATACGTGCTTCCTAAAGACAACCCAGATGTCCATTGATGACTGGATAAACAAAATGTAGTACATACATACCATAAAATATTACACTGCTTTAAAAATAAATGAAACTCTGACATCATGCTACAACGCAAATGAACCTTGAAAACATTGCACACATATTAAGTAAGATAAGCCAGACTCAAAAGGACAAACATTGTACGACCCTCCTTATATAAAGTACTAGAATAACAAAGTTCATAGACACAGAAAGTAGAATAGTGGTTACTGGGGGGTGGGAAGGAAGAATTACTGCTTAATGCTTGCAGAGTTTCCATTTGGGATGAGAAGATTCTGGAGGTGGATGATGATAATGTTTGTACAATAATTTGAATATGCTTAATGTCTCTGAATTACACTCTTAAATTGGCTTAACTGGAAAATTTTATGTTATGTATATTTACCACAGTAAAAAAATGTATATTGCTTTAGATATATTATCCTGCACAAGAAATACAGTTCAGAAGGATAAAAAGGGCTACAAAAAGGCAAAAACAAACTGCAAAAAGACAATGCAATTATTATCACAACCAGACTCAACCATGACACAGATTTTGGTACTATTATACTAGGAATTTGAAATAGCTAAAAATAATCTGTTAAAGTTTCTAATTGATGAGATAGAAAACATGCATGATCAGATGAGACGTTTCAGTAGAAAATCTGTAAGAAAGAATCTAGAAATGCTAAAAATAAAAAGCATAGCAACAAAGATGAATAGAATATTCGACAAGCACATAAGCAGATTCAACACACCCAGTGAAAGAGTCAATGAACTTGAGGATAAGACAATAGCAGGTACCAGGCTGAAGTGTGCACATACCCCTATACAGACACACACACACAGAAACACACAGACACACACACACCAGAGACAGAGAGAGAGAGAGTAAAATTTAAGAACAGAATATGCAGGAGTTATGGGACAATATACTTATAAGCATAATTGGAATTCCCTGAAAGGTGAGCAGATGAGATATTGAAATAAAAAATGGCAAAGAAATTTCCAAAATTGATGATAAACACTAAACTTCAGGTCCAACAGCTAAGAGAATACTTCCTGTAAACCTGCCATTTTCTGTGATCTTTTCTCTCTGAAATTCAGCTTTGCTGCAACCCTGCCTAGCTCTTCAAAAGTACTGCTGCTGAAAGCCTATATGTAGGTAGAACATGTAAGATTATTGGCTATAAATCTGCCTGTTAATCTGTACCTATGTGTCTGTTCCCTTCTATGTTTTTGTGTCTACAATTTAATATTTTATTATAATGTTTTTCAGAGTGACACTGTGTGTAATAATACCAAATATAAACAGGTTTAACCATTTATTAAAATCTTGAATTCCATTTGTTATTCAGTTGATCTACTGATTTTGGAGAACTTTTAAAAAGATAAAGCTATATTATAGAATAACATTAGATCAATAATAAAAATTTATGCCAAAGTGACATATTTGTTCTCAGGGAAGGCTAGATGCTCAAAGAGAGACAAAGAATAAAGAGAATAAGAAAATGCTTCATACTTTGTAAAGTGTATGTGAATCTTTGCCATAAAAATGAAAAATGTTTATTTCAGCTAAAGATATTTAGATTTATCTTAAAGAAAGGTGCAGACTCTCAAAGTAGTGAAATCTTTCAAACTATTACTCAAATTCGAAGAGGCCTCTATCTGTAGTTTTTTATAAGGCAGATGGCTTAAACTTTATTAATATTTTGCTCATTGCAGCCAGGAGAATATGTTTGCTTCACCCATTAAACATTTGCTTAATGACTTTCCAAGCTTTTACAAGCCTTGTGATTGCAAAACACCTTAGCATTTACTTTATGTGAACATTTTACAAATAATGCATCCCAAATTTTACAAGAAAATTATCAAAGGTACAAGAATATTCTTAGCATTTCTTGCTCTTTAACCATTCCTCTGAGTGGATAATAACTAAAATTTATAAAGTCCATCTAATTTCCCTGTTTGTGGCAGATCTGTAGTTTCAGAATTAAAATAATAAATGTTGTTCTAGAAAGATTCTCAGCAGTGTCTGCAGTACCTAGAATATACTGTATTTGGCTGTATATATGGTACACCTGTTAGCCCAAATTCTTGAGAGAAAAATAAAGATGTGCATGAGACTTGAGTAGGAAAGCTTGGGAGCAGCGGGGGCTCAGTAGCCTCCCCAAGACAGCTGCTATCTCCCACCTAGGCCTACCGGGCACCTTGGGGTTCTAACACAGGATCTGCCAGGAGTGAACTGGAACAGTGTCCACCATGCCCTGCCATTAGGGCTAGGGGTGGTGGCAGGTCTGGCAGGTGGGCTGGGGCTATGTGGGGTGACAGCCAAGGCTCAGCTGCATGAAGGGCCCCCAGGGACCCACTTGGCTGCTCGTGGCTGAGCAGCCTCAGAACCTCCCACCTTGTCAGCCATACGCGGAGTCCTCTCAGCAGTGGCCCCCAATGTGGCACAAAGGGAAAGGGAAGCCTTCCCAGGGCCCATGGCTGTGTGAGGGCAGCGCGAGCTGCATGTTTAGCAGGGAAGTGTTAGCCCTCCCCAGAGGTGTCTTTTCCAGCTAAGAACCAGCCAGTTTCTTGAGGGGCATGTGTTTGAAAGTTTAGGCAAACAATGTGTTGACCATAATACATGGGAGCACATTATACATGGCAAAATATGATAGTAGGTGATTAATTACCTTGATAGTAGGTAATTCTGCAAAGGGAAGGAAGAAAAAAGAGAGGATGACGGTAGAGTGGAGGGGAGGATGAGGAGGAAAGAGGGATCTTTCCTGCTCTAGCGTCATTGCTTACCCTACGTGATCATTTTAGAGAAATAAAATATCATATCTCCAAAATAAAATTGGCTAACCTGATTGCTCTATCAGGTCAGGATTCATCCAACCATTTATTTAAACACATTATTGGACTGCTTACATTTGTTAGACACTGCCTGGGGTTAGGATGTAAAGGTACATTCCTGTACCCAAGCTCTCAACAGCCTCTATTCTTATAAGGAATTCACATATAAATAAATCATTGCAACATAGTGAGGGGGAAAGTTGCAAATTATACACAGAAGTGAGATGTAATGACCTTCGGTGATTAATTTCAGGAGTGCTAAAACATAGATAATAATTCTCTGGTTGTCCAAAAAAAAACAGGAAAAAATAATAAAAAGGAAAGGCATGGCAGGCAGAAGGATGCAAATGTAAAGACAGAAATGTGAGATAAAACTTCCAGTGGTAATTAATAAGAAATTAGAGGGAGGCAATCAGGAGACTCTTGCAGGGAGCAGAGGCCCAGGGAGGAGAGAGTGGACAAGGACAAGAAGGTTAGAGAAGACAGGGTTGCTCTAGAGATCATTCAATGGAAGTAGTTAGGAACTTATATGCATTCATCAGGAAGAATTGCATAGATATAAACAAATATAAATGTAAGTATAATAAAGAGTAAAAAAGTGAGTAAAGTGGTCTTCCGTCGTGTGTGAAGTATCTTTATGCATGAGAAGATGTTCACTAATCAGTTAGTTTTCGGAGTCTGAAGATCAAAGGAATACATGATTATGACATGAATATGTAAAAGAATACCTTTCTAAAGGAACGCCCAGGATTTCTTTACCTTTTTTCCTAGTCTTGTGGGGATAACTAAAAATAAATATCATGCATTTGTGGAAAATTCTGTTTTTCTTTAATAGAGGACATTTCAATTATATAAAAAATGTTTAAGGCATATTAGTTCTAAATTACATTTGTAATATTTTCAAACCACAGAAAGCTAGGTTGCAACGAGCAAATCTTGCCCAAAGTATTAAGTTTAGAGGACAAGTAGAAATGTCTTTTTTTTCTTTCTTTTTTTTTTTTCAATTTGAAAGCAGTCACTGTTTATTAACTGACCAGATTACAGAAACAATCAGGGCAGACACCTTAGTTCATTCTTCTAATAAGCCTATTGATTTGGTCTTCCCTGTTACCAGCACCTCCCCCCTTCTACAAAGTGGGTTGTCTTTTTCTTCATTCCACCCTGTGGACATGATAACTTGAAGGGCCACAAGACATTACTTGCTTTTTTGAAGCATTTTCCAACAGTATAGCTCTCAGGAATCAGATCCTCCATGCAGATGATGCCATATTTACCAAGAGATCGCGCAATCAAACTGTTGTTAGTCAATGCAGTTCACTTCTTATTGATCTTGCCATAACCGTGCTTGTAGATTAGCTCATTCACTGACTTCAGATTTGGGTACCCCCATGCAATATACGGTTCTACAATCCTCAGCATGTTAATGGAAGCCTTATTGAGCTTAACAAAAGTTCCATTGAAGATCTGAAGGCGAAGGAGCTGCAACACCTTTCAGACCTTTGGACTCACACCGTTGATACCTCTGATCCTGATGACAAATGCCAATTTGGGTTCTGCAGGTACAATAGAAGTTGCCAGCTTTTCTTGCCACCTAGCCATCCGAATCTCAGTTCTGTACATCTGCCTGTATTCCTGATGTTAATGCTTGGCTTTTTCATAGACAAGCTTCCTCCTTGCCTTCTGAAGCATCTTTTGGGCATACTTGTTTCTCAGACACTTGGTTTCAGCTCTGCTTTTTCTTAGGGGTTTCTGGCACTGCAAGAACCTTCTTTTTCTTTTCTTCAACACCCTTCATGGTTCCAGCCGGAAAAGAGGAAGCTCCAGAAATTTCTTAATGATAAGAATTACTTGTTTAGTTAGCAAGAGGTGTCTGCCAATTTTTATTAGGAATAGTTTCCTGTCAAAATGTCACTGTCGTGTCCTACAGACAGCAAAAATGAACGTGTGTTCCTCGGTATTTTTATGAAACATCGCCTGGAATCCTTATAAGGATAATTAAATAACTGCACACTCATTAAATCATTGATGCACAATCATTTTATATAAACTACATTAGCTCTCAGGAACCTCTAACCAGCTGACACTCATTGTGTGCATGCTTTGAATGTAGTACTGGTAAGCACCTCACATCAAGAGGTGGCCTGAGACACAGTTCCTGCTCTTGCAAATTGGACATCTAATTGGACGTCTAAGGCTGAGGTACTGACCCAATAATTAAGTTTATAATAGTAACCAAACCACCACATTTTGTAACATTGGAAGATCAAGGCCTCTATCACAGCCCAGCATAGCTTAGTAAATAGGCCAAGAGCTAGATGATCAAAGAAAGGGGCACAATATAAGACCCCGGCGGATGGTCTAAGAAAGCAGGGTTCCATTCCAGACTGGTCATTCTCAGAAAGTGGTGACAATTTTATGATAGCTTATCTCAATACATCTCATATTACTACAGAGATAGCTTATCTCATTACATCTCAGAGAGGGAGAGCAGAGTAGAGGATGAAGTTGGAATTGGTGAAGAAGCAATGAGCAGTTACATTAGCTGGGAGAGAGGGATGTTTGCTAGGTTGTGAGTTAGAAGGAGTCCTTGTTTTTTGTATGTGCTTAGAAATAACATGAAGTCACCTTGCTTTGTCTCACTTCATTGTGACCTCAGACTGACTGGGACGTTCGTATTCTATGAGACACTTTATGTCCAACAGGAGAAAAACTTGGCCTGGCTTGAGTGTCAGGCTAGCTTCTACCATCACTAAGAAAACCAGTGATTGTCAGACCAGTACCAGGTGCCACGATGGTTTTTCTATTTTTAAGACATAACCATATTTCATTAAGTTTTGGTTATTCCAGTTAGTGGAATTTCAGAAGTAACTAGATAGGCAGGTAAGCGTGCAAGCCTGAGATTTGGATGAGGAAAGGTAAGGGCTGCAGGTAGAAATTCAGGAATTATCATCTACAGTTTCCCTTGGAAGAAGGCTAGAGAATGTTTAATTTAAGATTTAAAGAGTTCAATGTTTAAAGACTGGATAAGGGAAAGTAAATCAGCAGGGAACTGATAATTACTGCCACAGAAGCTGGAGTAAAATAAAGAGTGTCATCGTGCCTGTCTAGCAAAATGGTAACTCCAGAAGAATGGTCAACAGTGTTAAATGCTTCTGAAAGGTCAGCTAAGGAGAAGACCAAAATGTTACTCATTTGAATAACATTAGTGCCCTTGATGTCATAGCTGACCTTAGCAAGGGATGAGATATTAAAATAACGGCCATGGTAAGGAGATTGGAATGGATTGGGGAGGAAGTTAGGTGGGAAATGCAGTGATTAGAGAGAGGAGAAGGTTGAGAGGGACAAGGACTAGTCTCAGAGAAGGGAGAGATTTGAGAATTTTAAAACGCTAATTGGAAACAACCCGATACAGGAGAAAAATGGACAATAGCTTCTGTAAAATAATTGAGAAAAGAGGCGGCAGGGAAATCTGGGTACAGGCTTGCTTTATTGTAACAGGATGGAAGGGAAAGAGGCTAGGTGAGGACGCTGGGTGTTGTAGGATGGCCAGAACATTGAAGGAATTCCATTCTCATACCTCTGTTTCTTTGTTAAAGTGGGAAGAAAAGAAAAAGGAGACGAGGAGGGCAGATGTTCAGGAAGATTAAAAAAGGAATTACTTTATTTGCTTTCTGTTGTGATTTCAAACAGAAGGGAGAAAGACCCATCTTGAGAATTATTCTCCACTTCTTTTGTTACACCTTAATAACCAGCAAATTACTAAAATGTAGGCTAAGTTTTTGGCCCCTTGACAGATGTGACAAAAAGTCATCCATTTAAAATATTAGGTTAAAACCACATGATGTTTTACAGATTTCTCTTAGTGCATCTAAAGGAAACTCTGAATCAAAGGCAATTTTGTTCATATCTGGCCTGATTTCTCTTTCAAACTAGCAAGGGGAGGAAGAAATGTTTAACAAAAGTTATATTCATGCTATAAAAAACCTAATTTGGGGCTCAGCACCTGTGGCTCAAGCGGCTAAGGCACCAGTCGAATCCAGCCCGGGCCCGCCAAACAACAATGACGGCTGCAACCAAAAAATGGCCGTACATTGTGGCGGGCGCCTGTAGTCCCAGCTACTTGGGAGGCAGAGGTAGGAGACTCGCTTGAGCCCAGGAACTGGGGGTTGCAGTGAGCTGTGATGCTACAGCACTCTACCCAGGGTGACAGCTTGAGGCTCTGTCTCAAAAAAAAAAAAAAAAAATACCTAATTTGGATTCACCTAAACTCATTTTGGACAAGAAATACTTTATTTTTTTTTATATGGAATAATTGTAATATTTACTTGGAGATAAATAAAACAATTTGTTCTACATTTCATGCTCATATCTATACAGAATATGTTTTTAGCTTCTAAGCTTTTTAGAACAAGGGTCTTGGATATATTTATCTTTTATACAAAAGGATAAAATCATAAGCTCATCTTAAATTATTAGTAGCCATCATTACTTTGTGATAAGTAGTTGGTTTTACTTATCATATACTAATTTTAAGAAATGTTACTTTATTTGAATTACAAATTCTCTTTATAATAATAAAAATGATATTGTATGATATTTATCATTGTCACGATAATGACATAATTCTGAAATATTTTCATTACTTTGGAAGATTTTTTTCCAGCTTTCCTTGTTGTCTTTTACACTCCTAATCAAAAACAAAGTCATAGTAGTGACTGGACTAAGAATGGAATGACATAATGATGGCTACTAATAATTTTTTTTTTTTTTTTTGGTAAGACAGAATTTATTCACAGAAAAGAATACAGAAAACACTAAGGCTCCTGGTAGAGGGAGAGAATTCTAGTGGGGAGAGAGAAGCTCTCTCCGTTTCTCTCCCGGTCTTTCCCCATCTCC